>JAOWBL010001825.1:0-14660 GCA_028564865.1 Zenarchopterus dispar
ACTAAATTAATTCAGATAATCAAGGGAGTTGAAAAAGTCTCTTCAAATGCAGATACTGCTCATTTAGGCTTTTGTACATTTAAATCTTGTCTTGGTTAATGAAAACAGGTTTATGGAACAATGACCTCATGACTTGTGTGCTATGCTGTGTCAAGGCTCAAGCTGTCTTAAGAAAAACATTGTGAAATAATGTGACATTTTATTAGGGCAGACTCTCTTGTGCTGGTGGCTTGTTGCCACCCACGGGGCTAGTGATGATGAGAAAAATTAGTGAGCCTTCACCAAGTTACAAATCAACTTCCCTGTAAGACAGAAATATCACAAACCTTAAATTCACATAAATATATTTTTCATAAGCTGTCATTGAGTAGCAATACCACTTCTTACCACATGGGGGCATGCAGAGCTGCTGTGATGAAAAAAATGAGCCACCGACAGTATTGTGCCAATGAGTGGGGATGTTCACTTTTCCTTCAAGAAGTGCACTTTATGTCCAACACATCAATTTTCTCCAGAAAGAAAAAAAAATGAGAGGCTTATTTACAGAAGAATATAAACGGAATGTTAGAATCACTGGGCTGTATATAACAGTATTATATCACCAATGATCAACTAAATAAAATACATCTCTACACAGAAAAGTCTGCAATTTCTCATATGTATAAATGTCGCCTTATCTTGTGAGAATGTGTGGGAATTAAATGGTAAGGAAAATACACTTCTGTGATACATATATTTAAAAAATAACAAGAAAAACTGCACTTGCAAACAGAACAACAAAAAGTTAACAGATGCACATTCGTACAATCGTTCGATCTACAATTGTAGATTTAGAGATCAGAAATGATCTCAGCAGTGTTTGTTGACATCAAAAAACCTGGAATGGTCATCTTATTATTGCATCTCTCCTTCTTGCAGTGTGACCCAAACAAAAAGAGAATTTGCATTTTATTTGTAGCTTAATATTTTAGAATATAACCAGTGTGCAGATTTCCTTATTATGTGTAGTAATATTATCTGTATGTGTTCATGTTTCTGCATACATTTAGTATAGGGCTATTATAAGTTGTGAAATGGTTTAAAAAAAAATTCTGTTTCTTTTAAAAATTTTATGGATGAAGTACTGACATTTTTCTTAATTTTTCTCTTGAAAGTAAGATTTGACAAATTACAGCAAAATCAGGGTAAAAGAGTTAAAGATACATTTTTGGTGTTTACTTTATTCACACTTAAGCAGCAGTTGACTTTATGCCTTTGCAACATTGCAAATCAGTTCATAAAAATTCTGATAACGAAATTTGGTTGTCTGGTAAGTTTAGTCTGTTGTTATCTTTGGCTCACCACAGATATTATTGTTCTCATTCTTGTGACCCCAGACTGGGTCTGTGTTAATATACAACCACGGAGGCAGGAACATCACACCACTTCCCTTTATATGTATGTCTGAGGAAAGCAGCTCACACCTATTTACGCTTCAGTTGCCGTTAACATTTGTTGGCACTGAAATTCTGTGTTAATTTATTTTAACTTCTAAACAATAGTTGTCCTCAACAGAAAACATAGATAGGAAAACTTCTGTAGTCCAGCAAAGAAGCAACAGGTGACTTCAGCAGTCATGGATGTGAAGAAGCAGCTGTGGTCCCTTGCCCGTATGTTTTTACCTGCAGTGGGATTTGCACTGACAGGCATCGGGGCTTATCTGGTTTCCCTTCAGACAGGGTATTACTTCACTTTGAAAATAGTACCTATTTATGCCATGATTGCTTTTGGCTTCTTGGCTATGGTTGTTGGGGTTTTCTGGAGCCTCTGCCACAGCATGAAGAGTAAGGTGTACCAGAGACAACGAGAGCGGCAAATCCAAATCTTCACGATTAACAGGTAAATAATGGTAATTCTTTCAAATATCTACAGAGAAAAAAAGATAAATCTTCCATTTAAATTATTTGTGTTGAAAAAGCTGCATTTTAAAATGCAAAGATCAGTCATGCAACTTTAAAAGTGACATTAGTGATCAGATAGGGGGCATTAACAAAACTTTATTCCTTTTATGACAACTAAAGTCCGGGAAGTTAAGGTTTTGACCATGAACCTGCAGAGGAAATTATTTTTCATTTCATAAATATTTAAATGGAATCATATGCTATTTTTATATGTCTATTTTTTAAATTTTTATTTATTTATTGACAAAGGTGCTCTTTCAATGTAAAACAAAGCTATATTGTCCTGGGATTTTTCTTCTTTTTAGACCCAGCTCCTTTCCTCCATCATATGAGGACTCTCAGAGAAGTCAAATCTGTCCTGACGGTCTGCAGGAGGTACTTGTCACAGGTGACAGAGGGGGCATGGTGATGAGTCTGGCTCCACCACTGTACAGCGAGGACAGCTCAGAGGCCCCAGACTGCACATGGAGCTGGGAACAACCACCGCGATACAGTCAGGTTGTGCATGTCCAACCAGGAGAGACATATCCGGGGTACCTGAGAGAGGAACTGTCTGCAGACTGAGGGAAGAACATTTTTTCTCTTTTTTGTTAATACAAAAAGCTGGTTGTAGAGAGTCATGAATTCCAGACTGAAAATATGTCAGAAAAACTGGAAAAATCTTCTGTTACTGGACTACTTAACTGAAAAATGACGGACCAGCAGCATGGAGAATTAACACATGGTGTGTTTTGGAAGCCCGGACCTTCTCCTGATGGTTTTCACAGTTGCAGCCTGTTGGGTTGAAATGTGTGTTGAAGTTACTGATGTTTTGTCTCAGGACTCCTAAAGAAAGAATGTGCCGCAATTTTAAATTTATTTTGTGACATATGAAGCAACTGATTCAGTGTTTATGCAGGGTGGAATTACTTTTATTTGCATTGAGGCTCCAGTATGTGAACATCAAAATCAGTTTCTACTGTATGTTTACAAGTGTCAAGTGATGAATAATCTTCCTCTGTTATAGAGTAAAAAGTATCTTGAAATAGTAATTTTATGTCCTGTCATTATTGGTTGTACTCAAAAAAAAAAAAGAAAGAAAAGGCTCACCTGTTTTGGGTAGGCTACAGTTCTTTTGCAGCTGCTGGGCTTTGGGCCACCAAAGCAAACAAACAAATTATACGAATGGAACAATTCATGCCAATATCTTTTCACATTTTAAAAACCAATGCATTGGATTTTAAAACTAAATACAGGCAGGAAAATATGATGTCAAAGCAGATTCAGCTTCATTCACAATTGAAAACAGCTAAGCTGAATATGTTTATGGCATGTTCCTTCAAAATTAATTGCATGTGTAACAGTGATAAACCAGTACCAGTAAACAATAATAATTAATAGTTTTCACATAAATTAATTCTCAGTTATACTATCTCTTTTGCCCAACTTAATTAATCTCATTACTCATCTAACTAAATTAGGTAACCATCGGGAGCTAGTTCAGGCACACATCTCGAGCAGGGTTTCTGCTCATCTTTTCTTTGCCCCTCTGCATTGTTCTTGGTTCACTTGAAGACTTACAAAAAAACTGCTTAATTAGGCAAACCAGGTGTACTTCACTCTAAGAGGCCTTCTGATGTCCAACTCCCACCAAGCTCACCGCCACTCTTACAATCCCAGCTCAGATTCAACGGAGGGGTTAAAGTTCATCAACCGCAGCAGTAGATGGGGTTTGATTGGAGCATAGACACTAAAACTCAAGTTTGTTTTTTTTTTTTAAAAATCCTTAAATAAATATTTGAAGTCTTTATTGTGAATTGGCTGAATTCCATTGAGCTTTGAAAACCTATTTTTTAAATTAGTATTAACATTTTGCAGAGTATATAAAAGAAATTGAGAAACCGGTATAAGGTTAATTGACCTTATAAGGCTGGGCTCACTTTGCACACACTTACCCAGTGTGGTGTCAAGCTGCCCTTAGAAAGTGTCATAACCTTTTAACCTCCATGAAGACGTCATTCTCCCCTTGTTGTCCTTGTTCCTGCTGCTCACCTTCAGTGTTTCACAAGAAATGTCAGGAAGTTTCATGCAGACTTATCTGTGTCCTTATCTTTCCTTTGGACCTCAGCTCTTATCTACCCATATGCAGTTCAGGAGCTGCAAAACACAGGTGGGACAGAGGATGTGGACCCCTGCTAGCTCACATCACCACTTCTCGAGCTACGATTGCAACTTTGCACACTTTCTTATAAACACGATCAATTCACAAGTATGTTTATTGGTATTTTTTACAGACAGTATGAAACATAAGTGTAGGATATTCATCTAATCATGTCCCTTCCTGTTCTGTAATAAACACCTTCATCTTAAACCTAAAGCAATACAGTTGAAGGTGATAAACACGAGACAAAACCTCTGGCATCATAAAACAATTGGATGGGGTAATAACCAGTAAAGGGTGACAGGCTGCGTTTGGCTGACTAAGTGAACACATCCTTGCGGATATCCACTGGCATATCCTCCACTCATAATGAGGGCAGTCAACATGTTTATGAGTTCCTGCTCTCTGTGTCTCATTCAGGCCATAAAGAGATCAGCCCTCGCCGTTTCTTATCGCAACATGACAGCTCCAACATATTTCCTACTCACCCCAAAAGCAGGTGCCGTTCAATCATCTCCTAATGTATGGCATCGGTGCAGCATGGCGCTCTTAATTATGGAGAATTTGTTTTAATTAAGATTCTGAAATGCCAGAGGGCAATGTGCAGCATCGCACTTTGATGTGTTTCCATTCTGCCTGATTCAATTAAAGACAGCAAGAACAACACACAAGAATGTTTATTTGGATTTTTAAAAAAAAGAAGAAATGTTTTCACATATGATCATATAAATCAAAGAAGAAAAAAAGACCCAAAGGTTAAATCATTCTACAAGACATTTTTGTTACTCATTCTTTGTCTGCCATGAAAGGATCTTATTTAACAACTTATGAAGAAATGTATTGCCTCCTGTACTTGAGACTTATCATAAACTATAAGCAACTTTTTCGAAATTATGTGGTTAAAAAATATTATAATCAATGAAAAATAAATGAAAATAACACCATAAGAGTACACTGCAATGTTACACAGAAAAAAAATTGGGAAAAGTTAAAGACAACAACAGAGCTCCTTCACTAAATTAGTCTTGATAAAAGCAAGCTGCAAACATCAGTCTGCATGTTCACAATATGTTTACTGTTTTCTCTCTTTTTTTAGTTAATTAATCATTGCAGTAAATAAGCAACCTTCATGTTTTCAGTAGCTGACAGATGATTGTGGTCAGCACAGCAAATATTCAGTTTATTCAGAATGAAACATAAAGTGAAAAATCACTCCAAAGCGGAAGAGATGTTTATTATTATTTTTTAAGCCAGTAAGTACAAGGATATTTTTTTTTTGTCAGTGTGAGCAAGTAGGTGCATATTTTTTGTCAGTGCACTGGTGGGTGTATGTGTGTGTGCTGGTTTATGTGATAACATTTGGACCACGGCGTCCTGTCCTCTCATGAATGTTAGAGATCTTCAGGGCGATGGCAATAAGAGGACCTAGTACCACCTGCAGAGAGAGGATACTTTGAGAAAAGATAATGACAATGTGCTTAAACTTAAAGGAAAATCCCAGAATTAAAACAGCCCAAAGTCAATTATTGGATGGCAAAAGTTTAAACTTTCATTCGGGACCAAACAGATGTTTTCCAAAGCAATTCAGAGCAAGAATGAAATGTATATTTATAATAAAAATTGGAATAAATACTCACACCTGGGCTACTGACCTCTATCAAAGTAAACTTCTACTTTTAGGCTGAAAAAGAAGAATTCATGGCCTCTAATTTAATAGAACTAGAGCAATACTTATATATTAATGACAGTAGAAGCAGAGACCATTAACTCAGCCCTTTCTGTATTCTTTCTGTACAATTAAAAGAGTAAAAATATCTTTAGCTTGTCTGTACAAGCTCTATTCATACTTTGCCTTCAGCTGTATGATGTTTTTGAGTCTTGTCAGAAGCTTTAAAAAGCCATTTCCTTTGCCATAAATCATTTACCCCAAATGCCAACCTAAAATGCGATTTTACTGCAAAAGCATAGTCTCTTCAACTCAAAACACAAACTTACAGTTGATTTAACACTTAAAAGTAAGATGTATCTTATCTGATACATGAATTTCTGAGATCTATGCACCACTGCTTTAATTTTAAAAAATCTAAACAATAAAAAAATCAAAAAGTAAATAAGCAAATAAATATAACCACCTACTGTGTTTGAAATCATACAAAAATGATTTAGGAACTGCTAAAAAAAACTGAGGGTGTTTTTAAGTTTAATGTATAATATTTACCTTAAATTTAAAAAAAATGTGATTTTCTATATATTATGACATTTGTCAGGTGGTAAAGGGTTAACTCTTAAATGTTTCTTTAAGTGAAGAGAATAAATCAAGAACTGATATATCAAATTCCTTTCTCTCTCAGGTCAAATAAAAAAACATTTTATCATTTTGTCCCACAGGAAAAACACTGGCAAACTGATGTAATTTAGTTTAACAGTTAGTTCTAACTTAAATTTTATTTAATTTTACTTGAGATATTGCATCTAATTTCTGATTCCACGACTCTTATTTATGCTGAAACAGGTAAATAAAGACATGATTACTTTTTCCACCACTAACTGGATCTTTAACATTAAATTACTAATTTTAATAACCATTTCCTCATGTGGACCTGGACTAAGCCTGATCTGTATTTTATTACATAAGGAAATCAGGTCAATTGGGATGTAAAAGCACAGATTGCAAAAAATCTAGTTAGACTTTTGCTCTCCTAAATGTTTAAAAACATTTCAGGAGGAGTTGTACTGAGGTTTTGGTTTAATTTTTTTGCCAGTTCATGTCCAATGTTACAGATAATTCGTTCAGAAATTATGCAGTGTTCAAGTGAACGTTTAGATAAGGACAAAGAGTTTAATTATAGGCATTTACTCAGGAGGGATGTGTCATTAGTTTAAACAAGATAAGATGACACAGTACATTGAAATATGTTTTTAAAAATGATCTATGAATAACAACTCCTAATAAACAGCACATTCACACAGTGTATTACATGCTGCATATATATAAATATTTCTTTATCACATGCACCACCAACATTGCTTAGGAATTATATAATGACATGGATTTATATTAACTCATCATTTTTGGCGATTCAGTGCACAGGGGTGTGCTATAAAATATAACACTTACAATCTCAACTACAGCATAAAATATAAGTATATTTATAAAAAGACACTACCCATGGTTTTCTGCCACTTGATAGAGGTGTTTATGAAAGTCTGTGGAGTATCTCTAATCAAGCTGGATAAGCCTGATGTATAATTGTGTGTGTCCTACCTGATAATTCACATTCCAGATAATGGACAGACTGATTAAAGCATAAATTTATGATAAACAATAAATGATCCAAGGGTTCAGAGTGGACCACATGCAAGGAACAAGGAAATCAATGTGGCAGCACTACAAGCAAAACAGATAAATCAACTTTTTAATCTTTTATATATCTTTCAATTACAAGGAAATCAAAAACATATTTACTTTCACAAGCCTTCACCTATCATTATACACGTGTAACTCTTTTAAATGTCTATGTCATTTGCAATGTATTTCTGCTCTCTATAAAATCTGAAGCACACTTAGTTTGCAGCTGTCATGTGAAATGGGCAAAACAAATATGCTTGATTTAATTAGATTTAAAATACGACCAAAACAGCTGAGGTGCTACTGATTGACAGGTTTGCTGTGTCCTGGGAAATTTTGGTCTAGACTTGATGGGTTTATCTGTTTTTCCTAAGTAAAATAAAGTAGGCCCCAATTTTAAAAAAAAAAAAAAAGGTAAGATGTCACTTTGATAGAATAAAAGAGAATCAGCAAATGATTAATTATTTCAGTTCCAAGACTTTAATATAAAAGTGTAATACTCAGGTTGTGACACCATTAGTTGTTTCCTGGCTTCCAGATGAAAGAAAATTAGGAGCAAAAATTAGGTTGTTTAGCTGAACAAAAACATGTGTTGTTTGTTAGTGTCGTATAGTTAAACGACCAAACCTGAGTTAAGCTGCGCAGCCTCATGACTTTAGCTTTACAACCCTTGACTATGTTTAAAGTACACCACCTAATCCAATATTGCTAACTACACAAGATCCAAGCGTTCCAAAACTTTCCAAAGTCTACAGGTCAATTAGTTTTAATAGTTTCTCTTGACGTTGTATAATACAATCACAAAAAGGTACTTGACGAAGCTATAAAAGCACCCCTGTAGCTGCATCATAACTCTGATTACACTTACAAGAAAGACAAGGCAAAAACAATAACAAGTGAGCGACAGTAGATGAGGGTCTTTGGTCAGATCGAGTTGTACGCTAAATTTTCAGGAAAGAAAGAAAAATAAGTGTTTTTCAACAGCCAACAGAGTGTGCATGTTGGCAGTGAGATGGAGTGAAACTGCTGAAAATTCATGAAGTTGAGATGGAAGGGAAACACAAGGTTGGAGATGCACACAAAAAAGTCTTAGCAAACAAACTCTGTATCGTCATTAGCTTATTAATAACAGATGTAGTTACCTTCAGCATGTTAATGTGAAGGAGCATCATAGATTAAACTCCTATGACCTATGGCATACACATATGTAGACATCACACATTTTGTTGTCTATGTCATAATACTTATTTTCTTAATTGTGGCCCAAAGAAACAAAAAAAAAAAAAAAAAAAATTGCACTAGGAGGTTAAACTGGTGGCTGTGAGTTTCTCTTGTTTACTGAAAGCTCACCTGTGTCACCTGCCAAACACGGCATGTGACACCTTCCATTCAGTTTTTTTATTTCCAACACTCCTCTCCCTACTGCTTCTCCAACTTTTCAACAAACAATCATCTCATTTTAATTTGATTTCTCTGTTCATCAAGTATATCCATGCAAGAACATAATCTAATTTAGTTCAGTTTAATCACACACTCACCTGGGTCTCTCTGTTGTGTCTCTCAGGGTCTCTCTCAAAGCTCTCTGCATAAATACGGATGGTAGCACCCGTTCCTCCACCACTCCCGCTCATCCGAAACACCAGACGGGATCCATCGGTGAAGATAATCCTTAAACCCTAGAAATAAAAACAAATCATCGACTTTACTGAGTCATTTGCTTGGCGTAAACAAACAGATATTACAAGTTGACAAGATTGTGAAGTTAGTTTAAATGGAATTAAATTCCTTTTGCAACTAGTTGAATAATTTGTCTATTTCATTCCATCCTAATGTTTTTACATTTCTATGTTTACCACTTTGGTCAGCAGTTGGTGTTTTTAAAGTGCTTTATAAATAAAACTGGCTTGGCTCGGCTAAATAGTTGAATAATCCTCCTTGCCCCAGATGCATAAATGAGTATAACGTTATTATGAACACCATATAAATATAAACATTTATACAGTATGCCAGATCAGTTTTAAAAGTCTAACCCTGTAGTGGTGTCTTTTGACTGCAGTAACAGCAAAGGTCCACTAGATGTCCATAGCTACACGTGTTTTGTTGTAACTAAGTTCAAATTGTAATTCTTCTGTAATTATTCACATGACAACTTCCTTCAAGTTGTAAAAAGTGATAATAACAGTATTAAAAAATTATTCTAACAGTAAATCCTAACCTTACACTGAATTCAAGGATGACACTTGGCTGTTTGTGTAAGCAGCTCATAGTTGTTGTATTTTCATGGTTTCTCTGACATAAATGTAAAACTTCAGTCTAAACCAGAGTAAAATATCACATTTCAAAGGTTCAGGTTTCATCATCGAGGCTTAACCTTAGTATTTATCGTGGAAAAAATATTGAATACTGTTGCTATTGCAACAGGGCAATCCACAACACCTCTCTCTCTCTGACATTTGGAAGATTAGAGTCAGAAAGATGTGTGTTGACTCTTATCTCTCCTAAATTCCAAAGTTTCGATCTTCTTATTCCATTAGAGTCAAAAAGAGCTCAAGGTAAAATACAATATGGTTTTAGAAAAGAAACAAGTTATGAGTAGAACAAAATTTTTTCTAAAATGCTGCATAGGTATATTAAAGGATTACTTAGTCTGACTCTGCTGTATTTGTGATATACTTAACCGTTTATGGTCAGGCAAGGCAAGTTTATTTGTATAGTGCATTTCATGTACTTTAGTGCTTTACATAAAACACATTTTAAAAATGCATTAAAAAGTAAAGGAGTTTAAAAGCAGAATTAAAGACAGACTGTTAAAAAGAATAAAACAAAAGAAATGTAAGCAATAGAGGTTGTAGTGCACTGTGGTAGATTATTGAAATGCAGCACTTAATAAAAAATGTTTTCAGCCTTGACTTAAAGCAGCTCAAAGTTTCAGCAGCCCTAATGCATTCTGGGAGTTAGTCTACAGTTGAGGAGCATTAAAGATTAATTCTGTTCCCAGAATTTGGTTTTGACTCTGGGAACAGAAAGCGGGCGTGACCTGACGACCTGGGGGTTCTGGTAGGTTTGTAATGGACCATGAGATCAGAGATGTATAATGGCACTAGCTAATTCAGAGTTGAATCTATTCTATGACAAACAGGAAGCCAATGTAAAGATCTAAGAACTGGAGTTATATGGTCCAATCTCTTGATGGGCTCGGGCAGCAGCATTATGAACTAACTGCAGCTCTTTGATGGATTTTTTTAGGGAATCTCGTGAGAACAGCACTACAGTTGTCCTGCCTACTGAAAATAAAAGGGTGGACAAGTCCTGCTGAGATATTAGTCCTTTAATCCTTGATATGTTATTTAGATGACAATAGGTTGAATTCACTACTATCTTAATGTGGGTTTTAAATTAAGGTCTGAGTCCAGAACCATATCAATATTTCTGGCTTGGCTATTGGTTTGTAGCTCACTCCTTGAAGCTGAGTACTGACTTTTAATTTTTCTTCATTGGCTCCAAATGCTATTATTTCTGTTTTGTCTTCATTTAACTGAAGAAAATTCTGGCACATTCACTTCTTAATTTGATCAGTCCATTTGATCAATGTTTGAATTGGATTATAGTCTCCTGGTGAGATGGTTATATAGATATGTGTGTCATCTGCATAGTTAAGATAATATTTTTTTGTTTTGTTTTGTTTTTCACCTTTTGAGCAACTGGGACCATATAGGTTTTAAACAACTGAGGGTCCAGAGTTGAACCTTGGGGAACTCCATATGTTATTTTTTAGCTTTGATTTGTAGTTACCAAAAGATACAAAATATTCCCTTTCTTTTAGATAGGACTCCAACCAGCTAAATCCTTTGCCAGAAAATTCCACCCAGTTCTTCAGCTGGTCTATCACGATATCACAGTCAACGATGTCTAATGCAGCACTGAGATCCAGTAAGCCCAGGACTGAAATGCTGTCACTATCCATATTGGAGCTGATGTTAATAATTATTTTTGAGTTTGTACAGCTGTTAAAAAACAGCTTTTTCTATGATTTTACTAGAAAACAGGAGGTTTGATATGGGTGTTCATGGGTGATCTGTCTAGACTATTCCTTTTTAAAAGTGGCTTAATGATGGCTGTTTTTAGGCAGTAAGGAAAGATACCTGAAAGCAGAGATATATTTACAATGTCTAGGAAATCTGACACCATACACTTTTAAAACACCCTGTTGGCCGAGTATCAAGGTAGCAAGTTGCAAAATTCAGCTGATGTATGATGTCATCCAGATTCTTATGAGTGATTGGGCAAAATTATGCCATGGTTTCTCTAAGTGGACACAAAGCTGGCACATATCCTATGCCTAAAAAAGGAGCACTAATTGTCTGGTGGTACAAAAATAAACAAAAGCTCTGGACCTCTCCAAAGTTACTCTAGCAATAGCAAAGAAGTCAAAGTCAGAAGTCAGAGCACAGGTGAGCAGAAGCAGCGATGATTAGAGATGTCCATCCATGAGTAAAGCTATCTGTCTGGAGTGTCTCATCTCATCTGTAACAATAAATCAGAAGTTAGCAGAGATCTGACTAATGCTTGTTAAAAGTACCATCCATTGAACAGCTCACAGGGTATACTTTGAGCACATACATACTATCTAAATTATGTGTGTTGTGTATGTGAACCCAATCTGAAGGTGTTTGCATGTCAGCCAAAACTAATTATTTTCAGCCCCAATGACTCTGTCTGAACTGGAACCAAAAGTTAGATCATGATGACATCAGTGGGCGTGCTACAAGTTACAAGCACACGGAGGATGTGCAGTGCCCTCCATGGTTGGTGAATCCGTTATTACAGTGGTCTTGCTCCAAGCTAGTTTAAATCTGGACTGGTTCACGAGATAGTACCAAGGTTCCTGAAAACAAGCACAGTTATATTCAATAAAAAGGCTGCTTGAAAGACAAGACACAAAGCTAACTGAGATGACACAGGTAACACAAGTAGTCGGTCAACTGTAGTTGAAGATAAAACTAAATCTATTTGTTGTCTGTTGATTCTCCCTCATGAATTGTTTGTAAGTGGAAAACAGCAACCAAAATGAGTATCATTTTTGGTAATTATGGTAAATAAAACCAAAACATTGTGCAGAATCTACCAAATCCATGCAAAATGAACACAGGAACAAACAACAAAAGGCTGCCATGTCACTTGTGCGTAATTTCCCCATGCTTTGTCTTGTGCATTTGTGGCTGAGTGTGTTTGTGTCGGTGCGCCAACTTTTCCCCCTTGCAATAGGAGGCTGCAAGTGGGATGACAGCTGTGATAATTCTGTCCTGGGAGGAATGTGTGTCGTAAAAACACTCACTGGGGTGACTGGGTTGCTGAGGATTTACCATTTTGGGGTGACTGACTAACTAGCTGTGGATATGCTGTGGCTACAGTAACACAGTGAAGTAGAGGCACTATAGTCAGCCGGATGGCAAGCGACATTGTCACTCCTTGATGTTGTATCGGGTGAAGTGGACTGACTGAGGGAGATGCCAACAAATACAGGTGTGAAAACGGAAAGACCGTGAAAGGTTGTGCATGTGTTCACACGTATGCACAGACACAACTGAATATTTGTACACTGTAATAGACACAATGAGTGTGTAGTTGTGCATGACTCATGTTAAAGGGACCTAAACCTGACAAAAAGAAGCCCCTATAGCTTAAATGGTCAAAGTCCCACTGATTATTTTATAGCTAGAGTTAGAAAAGTAGTCTCCACATGACTGCAAGTCCCTGTAATGCCTCTAAACTCATGAATACTTGGGTGGGAATGTATTTAGTATTAGGTTGGGCAGAAGCTGAGAAGCACTGGCGCCATGGGTTTCCACACATTTCTGTGTAGAACAGAGGAGTCAGCTGGGTAAACTTCACAGAGAACAAGTGGGAGGCACAGACAGTGACAGGAAGGATACACTGACCGAGCAAGTTATCAGTGTTTGCAGGGATATCTGCTGCATGTCTTCTGCTTGCATGTATGTGTTTATGGTTTCAAATGGAAGATCGACGGTCATGTCCAAACATGGAGCTTTTTAGTGGGTGGTCTGGAGTGTGAATGTATGAAACTGTAGAAAAGAGGGTAAATAAGTGAGACAGCTTCAGGCAGATTAGACCTGAAATGGATGAGCTTTTGGGGTCTCACTTTGTGGATGTTAAGTTTCCAGTCCAGTTTTGTGTGATCAGTATCATTTTTGGGAAACTGTAGTTTAAATTAGATGAATGACCAAAATAAAGTATATATTAGCTCCTTCCTTTAGACAAAAAAGTGATGTAGAACTTTTTTCCAGAAAAATCACCAAAGTCAAGTAAAGATAGTTATCGACACTCATTAGTCATGAGTGAGGCTGAAACAAGCAAATCAGCAGTATCTTCCTGGGAATCTGATTAGTATCTCATAAAATAGTTTTGATACTTAATCCACAGTGACACCGCTGTCTTGTGATTTTGTTGGTCCCATGCAGTTTTTGCTCCCATGACTGCTGCACCATAATGGCAGGACCAAAGGTTAATTTGAGTTTTGGGAGCCTTAGATACCAGAAGCTTTGGCAAAACACCAATATTTCAAAAACAGATGGGAACACATTAACTAAGCAAGACATTTAATTTAAAAAAAAAAAAAAAAAGGTGACTAACTAGATTGAACTATAATCACAATTATAATTATAATTAGTTACTATCTAAACATCGATGTGCTATTTTGATACTTTATTTTTAACTTACATCATACATAGACAAGGGGAGGCAAGTATAGCTCAACAGTAACATGTATCGTTGAAAAGTTTTAAAGACCCTAGTCTTGTCATTTCATCAAAGTTCAAATGACCATCCATATTTATTTTTCAGACATTTCACATATATATACCCACACACACACACACACACATATATATATATGTATATGTATATATATATATTTATATATATATATATATATATGTGTGTGTGTGTGTGTGTGTGTGTGTGTGTGTGTGTGTGTATATATGTGAACCGTACATAACTGTATTCCCCGGGGACTTCTGTGGGTGGTTCTCCAGGGGTATGGGGTGCCGGAGGCCCTAATAAGGGCTATCTGGTCCTTGTACGCCCGGTGCCAGAGTTTGGTCCACATTGTTGGTTGTAAGTTGGATTTGTTTCCTGTGAGGGTTGGACTCTGCCAGGGCTGCCCTTTGTCACCGATTCTGTTCATTACTTTTATGGACAGAATTTCTAGGCG
>JAOWBL010001826.1:0-14659 GCA_028564865.1 Zenarchopterus dispar
TGTGTGTGTGTGTGTGTGTGTGTGTGTGTGTGTGTGTGTGTGTGTGTGTGTGTGTGTGTGTGTGAGAGAGAGAGTGTGTATTGACCGGGGCACCTTAATGGCAGTCATTATAAGCTTTCAGCAGACTTCTATATCAGGCCCGTGGATTCCCAGCAGATACCGACCCGCTGCAGCACAAGCTCAGCTACAGTCACGTCACTAGGATTCACAGAGTACCAAACATTTTCAGTTAAATGCTTTAACTAGCAAACAGTTGAAAGGTGTAAAGATAACGGTATGAAGTTGATCGAGGTTACATATTAGAAAAGGATTAACACCATCTTTAAGTAGATGTAGTTATTGTCAGATTTTGGTCTGAATTCAGGTTTCATAAAAACAGAAACCCGAAAAAATAAATAGGAACTTGTGGTTTCTTTAAGGTGCTACAAACACACAAGACGCTGAGAGTAAGAAATGTTCGGAAATCTTCCTGTTCATGTTGTTGATATGATCCTCACACGAAATTTTCATTTTATGAAAACGAGTTTTATTACATGTTTCAACTGAAAAAAACCTACTGGTTTCCATTTTGAAGTTGAAATGCTGTTAAGGACATGGATCAAACATTTACTCAGTTTAATTACATCACATATGCTGTGTGTGATAGATATAATCATTCTCCATTTTCAAAGCTTAGGATTTGTCATAAAGTATTAATGAAAGAAAACACAGAACCATGCAGGTTTCACTAGTCCACATTTTTATCGCTAAATCACATCTGTACATGTGAGATAGTTAAGCTTAATTATTCTCACGAGTTTAAATAAAACTCGTGTATAAATAAAACACAAAGACTAAAGAAAAGCCATCAATATCCTTTTTGTCTGTATTTTACAGATGCGAATTCATGCTGACCTTTCATGAGTGAACTTTTCACACACAGTGACTTGGCATTGCACGTGTTTCACCAACAGTTGAACTCGGAAACCACAAAGTCTATTTCTGTGCTGTAGTTTGCATACTGGCTGAGCCAAGCCTTTCTTCTAATAAACAGGAGTTATCAGATATTTACATGGCTTTGTACTTAAATGTATGTTTAGTTTGACTTTTGCTTGTATTCTTTATTTAAAAGTCACTTTATGCACAACCCACTGTAAGTGACTGAGTGGCTCACTTAAAGCGTGTTATATATTCTGCTAAATAATTAACAGGAATATTGATGTTGGGACATACTTCTCACCTGGTAAATGTTTACCTAATCTCTGATTTAATCTATGAGAAATGTCGTTGAGTGTTTTACTAGAACTCAGAATTATATACATTTTTTTTTTTTTTCTATCGAACTCTGTGATTTTTTTTTCCTGTGAGTTTCACAAGAATCGTGGAAATGACGCGATGAAATAGTAAAAAGGCTTGTGTGAGGCTGAGGTCATGTTGGTGTGTTTTCTGTTTCCTTCCCCTCTTCTCTTGGCCTCTACCAGCCTCGGGACAACGAAGAAGGGGATCGGTCCAGTTTACTCAGCCAAGGCGGCCCGTAGCGGTCTCAGGATATGTGACCTGCTGGCGGACTTCACTCACTTCTCGGAAAGGTTTGTTCCAGCTACGCAGGATTATGTCACAGAGGTTTTAATGAGATCTCTAATTTAATACATTTACCCCTGTGTGTTAATGGTAACATTCTTCAAAGACCATTTGGCAGCGAGGTTGTAATTAAAAAGTTTGTCAGTCACTTTTATGACTTCTAACCTTTGAAACTTTTCCCATTTTGTAACTGCACATACCTTTCTTTTATTTCGCTGCTTGTTTAAAACACAGTAATCCAGGAAATCAACAGTTTTATCTGCATTTGGACCAGAAGACATTCAGGCTGAATGCAGCCCTGCAAGTTGTCATTACATTTAGCAGACTCTTTTATCCTAAAGCGACTCGCATGTTTTTCGGACCCATGCAAGCACGAGGAGGACATGCGAACACACCTCTACGCCGCCGTGCCGTTCAGGTCACTGTAGGGGAATAAAATTTGAGTCAAGAATTTGACGATGTGAAATGGACTGTAAAATATACACAGACTCGTGTCACCAGGGGAGGATGTCTGTGAATGCACATCTCTGGAAAAACTTAAACCGCTGTAATTTCAGCAAACGCAGATGTCATGTGACAGTTTTTTCCTGCATGTTTCGTCTGGCCGCTTTTTCTTCCTCGAGTCCAGCAGGATCGTTGAGGACGTGATAAATGATCGAGTTCTGGGTGAAAGTCTTTCCTCGAAGTCAAAACAAACACCTGTCTGACAGCCCAAAGACTTGACGTCAACAAAGGCTCAGGCTACAGTACTGGTCTGTTTACTGTTACCATGACAACATCAGCAGGCGTCACATCCAGACGAGGATTATACTATTTACTTTTCAGGTTTTCACCTGAAAGTGTTACCTGTTGTTGCTAAGATTCAACTCTCTCAGTGTGAAGGGAAGTCGGAGGGTTAATGTCTGGAAACAAGTAAAAATCAAACTTTGGTTGTCCTGTTCGAATGTGCGGGTAATAAATGTTGGGATGTACCATATTTTCCGGACTATAAGTTGCACCTGAGTATAAGTCGCAGGACCAGCCAAACCATGAAAAAAGTGCGACTTATGGTCCGAAAAATACAGTAATTTTTAAATGATCACTTTGATCAAATATATAATGTGGTTCTAATTTTACCAGAGAACGCTGATTTCTGATTTGTAGTCTCACTTAAAAATGCTCCTCCACTGTTGGTGTCTGAACCAAGCATCGCTGGATGTTAACCTTCCTTAGTACCGGTCTTGTTCGTGGGTGCCAGAACTGACTCCTGCAGGGAAACGTCTTTATTCCACAGAGGAAAACTGTTGAAGGTAACTGATCAAAGCTAAAAACTGTTTGTCTAACAGGTATAAAGTTCTCGCCCAGCAGTACAAGTCCATGTACCCAATGTTGGAGATCGATATCGAAGGAGAGCTGGTCAAATTAAAGGTAATTAATTTTAAAAAAACTACCGTGTTTTTCGGACTCTAAGTCGCACTTTTTTTATGGTTTGGCTGGTCCTGCGACTTATACTCAGGTGGGACTTATAGTCCGGAAAGTACGGTAAACAGAAAATACGTTTTTTAGACATTTACTTGCCCTTTTTTGTTAGTAATTATATGTAAAGAACTTTTTTTTTTTTTTTTCCTAGGACTACGTGGAGCGGCTCAAACCCATGGTGAGGGACGGTGTTCATTACATGTACGAAGCTCTTCATGGTCCCCCAAAGAAAATCCTGGTAGAAGGAGCCAACGCTGCGCTGCTGGACATTGACTTCGGTCAGTAACTTACTGTGTGTGCATGGGTGGATTCGACACAAAGTGGATCTCTGTGGATCTGTAGTGACACAACAGTCATATGAAAAAAGCACGCCCACTTTTTTTTTTTTAACCGTTTAATTTCAGTCTTATTCCTGCTCAGGATGTAATAAAGAATCGCCCTGTCCATGGCAGGACAGACAGTCAGGTAAATACAACCTCAGATGAGCAGCAACTTGTGACGTATTACACAACGATGTTACTTATTTCACAAAAAACTAAACTAAAATGCGGAAGCGGCTTCTGGTAAACTCAAGTCCTCGCCATGATTCATCTAATGACTCCTGACTTTTTCAGACGTCCGTTAACCCTGTAGTCGCAGGAAGAGTGTACTTTACGCCACAACCCTTCTGCATTTTGGTCAACATTTGATGAAACAGCGAAATATGTCACATGACGCTGTTCGTCTTGAGGTTTATCTACCCCGGTGACTTTTTTTTTTTTTTTTTCTGATTTCCCAACATGTAAAAGATTTACTTTCTTTTTCGTATGACCGTACTGAAACTTTGCGATCTCTTTACAAAAGCCTGCTTGGAGCTCAGACTAGACAGGACGGTAAGTTTTAACTGTTTCTGATGCGACGTGACGTGCACAGGTCAAACCCACTCACTGCCACCTGACCGCATGAGCATGAAAGCACCAATCTTTGTCAGTCAGTCAGAATTACAGTAGTTTTTAAATTACTACCTATTGTATTGAAGGTTTTTTTTTTTTTTAAATCAACACACTTGTATTTTCTCTTTAAAGTGATAAAACACTGGACCTGTTATGCGCCGTCATCTTTTTTTTTTTTTTTTTTGGACAATTTTCTGCACACTGGAGCTTTTTATATTTTCTCTATCTGTATTTTAAATAAGCGTTGTTATTTTTTAGATTTTAAACTCAGGAGCACGCATGATGTCACTCTTCGTGTTATAGACACTTTGACAGGACACACTGCTGCAGATTTCAGATCTGCTTTGTCGGTTACGCAACCGTGTCTGACTGCTGCTTTCATCTCCACGGAGACTGGATCTGTTTCTGGAAACAAAAACCTTGCTTTAATAATCGTTTACTATCTTCTCTGATGACCATTTTATGAATACGATGAGGTCCTTGTGGTAGAGTAACGTTAATGAGGGTTTGTATAAAGAAGAAGAAGTGTACTTTGGATGCTCTTGCTGTTTCCATGTTTGTGTAGCCGGTTTGTCCTGTGCACGTGAAGATTATGACGATGTATCCGCAGGGACGTATCCATTTGTGACGTCGTCCAACTGCACCGTGGGTGGGGTGTGCACCGGCCTCGGCATGCCCCCTCAGAACGTCGGTGAGGTGTACGGGGTGGTTAAGGCGTACACCACCAGAGTGGGCATCGGTGCTTTCCCCTCGGAGCAGAGCAACGTAAGCAGTGACACAAAACATAAATGTTTTACCAACACTGTGTATCCTTTAATGTAGTGTATTGTGTCTTGGATAATCCTTAACTACAAAATGTGACCCATGTAGGTTGTTGTCAAACAGCACCACCTACAGGAGAGGATGCTACATTGGCCTCAGCTGTTACTTTTTTTTTTAGTCAATAAATCAGCCTGTTTCACCTGTTCATGACTGAAACTGAGGTCCACTTTTAACGACTAGATATTTTTAGTCCATATGTCACAGCAGGATGAGATGAGGCATTTAAAAAATTTTGAGAAAAAAAAAACAAACCTGTGAAAGAACTTGTTTGACTTTGTCTGTAGGAGATTGGAGAGCTGCTTCAGACTCGAGGGAAGGAGGTTGGCGTGACAACAGGCAGGATTCGGCGCTGTGGTTGGCTGGATCTGGTGCTCATCAAATATGCACACATGATTAATGGCTTCACCGCGTAAGTTAGAGTCTTTTTAAGAATATACTTTGTATTAGTAATTTTTTGTTATGATTGATTCTTATCGTATCATAGTAGTTAATTACAAGTATATGGTAGCTAATTATTAATATGAACTGACTTCAATTCTACCTTTCAAAGTCAATGTTTCAAATATCTTGCACATATTTAGTCCAGTTTGGATTTCTGTCTTTTCCTTTTTTTATTGCATCTAGAACGGCAGCACTTTTGATTATTGATCCATAAACTACTGTTTTTACAGTTTATAACATGCTTTGAGGTTTTAAACTCAGATATATAAACAAAATATAGTAAGATTAATTTTATCCAGGTACTAGTATTCATTCAGAGTATCCATTTTTTCTTCCTTTTTTTTCCCCAGCAACAAATCTTATTTGTAAAACTATTCATCTTTTCCTTCAGTATAGCGCTCACCAAGCTCGACATACTCGACGTGTTCCCAGAGATTAAAGTGGGTGTAGCGTACAAAGTCGACAGCCAAATTATACCTCACTTTCCAGGTAAGATAATATGTCGATCCTCTTCTCTGCTCTTCATCGTTTGCTCGCTGGGTCAGATGGGACTGAAGTACACACTAGTATACGGGTATATACCGGTGTCAGGATAACGATATTTAACCCTTTCATGCCTGACATGAGAAATAACACCCCAGAAAATCTTTTTTTTAAATTTTATTTGAAGTGTTGATTATAAATTGAAATGTGAAACAGCGTTCAGTTATTTGTAAATAACTATTTTTCCTCTCAGTATGAATGTATGAGGTGAGTTTATGTATTTCTTATTTAGTTGTTAATACTTTTTATAATTTTTTTGGTTTGTATACAACTTTTTTTTTGTTTTTCTTTTTTTGGTGGTCCAGAGGTCTGGGAAATTCATGATACATGATACAGCCAACATTATAGGGTTAACCCCTTGTTGCCTGATGTTGCATATTTAATACATCCCCATCTGAGACCTCTGTAGCATCCTCAGAGTCAAAATAATAATAATAAAAAAGATTTGTACAATTAAAAAAATTTTTAAAAAATAGATACACTTCATAGAAATATAAAACAAATTACCTAATGTATTCATAGAGGTACAAAAAAATCAATTAGAGATCTTTTAAAAACAGGATTGGGAATATGTTTTATTGCAATATATTTTAAACACTTTAAATGTGCAAATAATAATTTTCTGTATTATTTCATATATCAGGCATCAAGGGGCTAAAGTCAACCTTATATTTTTGTAGACACGTGCGCTTGGATGAAACTGCTTTTATATTCAGACTGCTGTGATTTGTGACGTGACTTCAGGCTCTTCTTCCAGGGGATGTTTGTAAACCACTTCCCCTCTTCCTCTCGTCTCTGTGGCTATTCACGGAGCAGACAGTTATTGATCAGTCGCTGACAGATCCCTGCCGAGGTCAAAACTGTGACGGTGTCTTTTCCCATCTCTGTCGTCATTGGTTCGTGTCAGCCAATCAGGAGGAGCTGCAGCGCGTTGAGGTCCAGTACGAGACGCTGCCCGGCTGGAACAGCGACACGTCGGCCGCCAGAAGCTTCGAGGAGCTGCCCGAGAACGCCCAGAAATACGTCCGGTTCATAGAGGACCATTTGGGAGTGCCTGGTATGGTCTCTCACACACACACACACACACACAACAGATAGTTTATTTCTTTTTATAAACTATAAACGTCATTTCCATCTGTATGCAGAATAAAACTCTTGTCGACTAAAGTAAACATTTTTTAAACCTGTTATTATTGTTGTTGTTATTTACCCGTCTTGTTTTCCTCAATCACAACTGTCTTCTGTGTGAATATAATGGACTCATCATTAAATTTGAGACTGTTTATTCATTAACAATTAATTTTCTTGTGGTTTACTTAATTTTTAATCACTCATTTAGACTTTAAGATGTTAGAAAAGTTGTATGTAGTAACTTTCTACAACCACATTGTTTATTTCATTAAAGCAGCGTTCTCAATCTGTGACACTGAATAATATAAAATAAAATAATATAAATATTAAAAAAATAAATGATTATCAGCATATTGACAGAGTGATTGACAGCTGATTGTTGCCATCTCTGATGAAGATCCAGTCAATCCTTCACGCACTGCTTCGGTGCAGTTTTACTTCCTTCTTCTTCTTCTTCTTCCTTTTTTTAGTTTTATTTACTGATCAAAAGTGAATAATTCATATTAGAAGCTTAGACTCTTGGAAATCCTTTTATTTTTTTTCCTGCGAGTAAGGACATGATGATGATGATGATGATGATGATGATGATGATGATGACAGTCGCTGGGGCGCATGTTGGACGTGTATTTCAGTGAGAGTTTATAAAAGCAAAAAAGCAATTTGTACAACTTCTAAGGTAAAAAATAACATTTAAAAATCATGAGAATCCTGAACATCCTCGATGTAAAAATAAACGGAGGCAAAAAGGTCTACGTAAAGTTAAAAGAGCACACAACCTGCAGAACTTATTCAGTCGATTAGGTCTGAGACCAAAAATCAGACAAAACTGATATCAGCAATGTCAGAACTTTAAGATTGTTGGATATCGTAATTGACAAAGAAATTTACAGTCAGACTATTTATCAAATCCTGTTTTATTCACGTTCATCTCACACATACAAAAGAAAACACAAAGTAAACAAATCTGACCTCTGATCTGTTTGTACCTGGAGTTTTACAGTTTAGCTGAACACGTTTGTTCTTGTAACACAAACTGATTTGTGTTACAAGAGAAATAAAAAACTTGTTTTTGTTTCTTTTCCTTCAGTTAAATGGATCGGAGTGGGCAAGTCTCGGGAATCCATGATCCAGCTGTTCTAGGGTGGAAAAGTCGACCCGAGCGAGGACGATGCACAGCAGCGAATCACCTGTACCCTTCCTCCCCCCACCCACCCACCCACCCCACAACACAGCCTACCTACCTGTCTCAGCTCTCCGACAGAGACTCAGCTGCATCTGATCGTAAAGTTTCACCTTTGTACCATCGGACTGTCCCTTGTTTCGGACCGAACGTCCTCAGACTGGACTTCCCATCTGACTGACCACTGTGTTTGAAGCGTCTCCACCTGGATTTTTAACACTTTTAAACTCGTGGATTACGGCACCCCCTTTTCCACTTGTCCGTTTCATGGTTGTAACCGTTTTGGGTTTTTTTTTTCCAGAGACGCAAACAGCCGGCAACACCAGCTGGCATCAGGTGTGAGAGGAGGTGAAGGAACATGGTGATGCAGATGAGGGATGCTGTCAGCAGGACCTGCCTGCAGGTGTTTGATCAAGCTCTGTTTTCGTGGATTTTTGTTGGTTTATGCTGTGATTAAAATGCGCTGTGTTAGTTTTTAACCTCAGCACTTTAAATGCTTTGGACTATACCTGCTTTATGTTTTATTCTGCCAGGTGTGCAGCACATCCTGACGAGATAAAGGGATCCTTTCATTTTTAAGTGTCTTCTCGTGTCTTTGTTGTCTGTCAAATGTTTATTTCGCCCCGTCTTTAACCTTCAAAAAAAAAAAAAAAAAGGGAGGAAAGTCAGGTTTTAATGATCATGTAGCTGGCAAAAGCTTCCACTGAATTCTGATTATGCTTAAAAGTTTAATCATAGCAGGTGAGTTTTCCCTTTCCCAGTCCAGAGAGCCCAACATAACCAATCCTGTTTCAGCTACGAAGCAGTTCACTAGGCTGGTACCTTTTAACGATTCATGGGATTGTTTCCTTTTTTTTTTTTTTTTTTGGTCACTTTTGGTTTCTTTGCACTTTCAGCACCATGTTCTGTTGATGTGGGAGAAAAGTAACGGTAGTTCATGAAACAATATCAGTAATGTATTATCATTGCCTTTACTTTAACATGCATCCTTGATCCCTTGAAAACCCATCCCTCCCTCCATCTTTCCCTCCACCCATCCATCCATCCTTTTCCTATTAGGGTCCCGGGGATCTGCTGGATCCTATCTGCTGTGTCCTGACCATGGACAGGACACAGACCGTTGCACGGCCCAGACGTATCATGTCTTAAACTAAATTTTTTTGCCACAAAAGGAAAAAGAATGAACTTTTATGTCGGGGTTGTGTCTTACAATTTCAACAATCAGACTCTGTATTTATGTTCTTTCATACGAAAGGTTGGAAATGAGAGTTCAGCTCCTCAAAGGCGTGCATTTCACTTAACTGAAGGCCTCAAAGGATGCAAAACAAACACTTTCTGTTTTAGTAGTGCACAAATAACACAATCGGGATATTGTGTAGGTTTTATTGGCAGCTTTACAGCAAAAAAAAAAAAGAAAAATATACAGAAGACAGCTGAGAAGTTACCCGACTTCAGGAAGGAGATTTTCACTTGCAAATTGGAAATATTTAGATTTCAGTGGCATTAAAATGCAGAGTCTATATATTGAATTAGCACTTCCCAGGCCGAGACTTCTGGTGTTGTTACCGAAGGACAAAAAGGTGTTTTAATGCTGCACTCTTTTATTTTTATATCGTCGCAGCCTTTAACGTGAACTCTTTGTTATTCACAAAGTTCATGCATAATATTTTATGAAAATGTGTATTTAGAAAGTTACTGGTCGATTTAATATGTCATATGAGGCAAGTGCACAAATCCAGGAGGGAAAAAAAAAACAATTTTTATTCATTAATTTATCTTTTTTTTTGTTTAAAGTGAGTCTCCTTCAACACTCCACATAAAAGAAAAAACAAGCTGCTTCAAGGTTAAAAATGAATCGGTAGATAAAATAAACCATTAACTCCTAACCAGGTCTGAAAATGAAGTAACCTTAGATGTGTTATTGTTCATTTAAATTAAACTTTTATGATCTGACGAGTTTTCCTTGCTGAGTGTATTTGGTGAGCGTGAAGCGACTTTACCGACCCTTCTGAGGAGGACTTTATGGACCCTGATGTTTGGTGAAGTTTCAGACGAGAACAAACTATCAACAAGTGCGTCACAAAAACAAAAGTTCACGTCTTCTACATTAAATGTGCTCTGAAAGTACTCTTCCCTTCTCATTTACTAATGGCTTGGTTTCCTCGTCACCGGGTGCATTGTGAATGTATTTTTTTTGTGTGTTTAAAATCAGAAGAGGAAACTGCTAAAAATGGCAGAAATATGTGTTTATTACAAAACACAATCAGGTATAAAATGTGATCTCATGAATGAGCGTGTTGCGTTTTGATTTTGAGATTTAAAAAAAAAAAAAACCTTGTTTTTCTGTTTCAGTTGTATAAGATGGAAATAAATTTAAACTTTTCTGGTGACGTAATTATCGCTCTCTCACGGTGTAAAACTCAGGACATGTATTAAAAATGAGATTTAAAATAACCGTGTTCACAGTTCAACGTTATTTCTGACAAGTGAAAAAGTTCAAGAGGTCTAAAAGATCCTCCTTTCCGTGTAACACCACCAGCATCCACATCTGCCTGACATCTGGATAAGGGGAAACTCTTCATCCAGGTCCAGGACCTTTCACACGTTCAGGTTGAAGAAAATAAACATGTCTTATTATTTCTGCCACGTTTCTCCTGATACACTTGGTCTCTTTATAAATTGTGGAATTTCCCACTGAAATAAAAATATTACAGTTGCAGTTGAAATATCAGATGGCTACGACATATAAATAACTTGAAATGAGGGCTGGTGACTTTAAAACAGATCTAACCGCCTGCTGGCTGACGAATTATTTCTCTTTAAGAACAAAAGGAAGTTGGATTCGAAGTGTTTGAGACCTTGAGTGGGTGTTTGATCAGAGGTTTTACTTGTGGTGTCGTATGAGGAGGTGTGGAGTGGCAGAAAAATGACATTTGAGTGGGTCAGGGCTTGTGAGGACAGCAGTGAGGTGTTAAGTAGGCGTGACAGTGGGGTTTCAGGTGAAAGTGGGACTGCATCAACAACCGTCCCTGAGTTTACAGAGTTATAATAGTTTTGAATTTTTTAAAAATAGTTTTTATTTTTATTTCTTTTTTCAGTTTGGTTTTAGTTTGTTTAACAAGCGCATGAGTACTTTTAGTTTTAGTTTTTGAGGTGTTGAGTTACAGATTTAAAAAAATCTAGGATTATACAATCATATCAACAGTGCTGTACAAAACAATAAGCCTTTATTCTTTCTTTTAAGTAGTTATAATTAGAAAAAAGAATTTGTAATGAGAAAGATGAAGCTGCAAACATAAAAAAATGACATGAAATGAAAATGAAAACTTAGTGAATTTTACCTGCAGTTCTATTTCACTTCAGTTAGTTTAGCATATGTTTTAGTTTTATGAAAAATCTTTAGTTTTTATTTTTATTTCAGTTTGCTGGATTATTTTTTCGGTGTTAGTTTCAGCTTTAGTTTTACTTTTCGTTAACTATAATAACTCTGCTTCGTTGCCGTGGTGGTGATGAGGTCAGTCTCCATGGACCGGGATGTTTATGGATGACATTGTGAACTGTGGCAAGAGCAGGGACCAGGTGGGTGAAAAACCTGGAAGGGGTGGAGATGTACGCTGGAGAGAAGAAGAACGAAGGTCAAGAGGAACAAGAGCGTACAGACATGGTGGACTGAGCAGAGAAGATCAGGTGGACTTACCTGTGGCAGAAGTAGAAGCAAAAGTACAGAAGAAGACAGGTACGACTACAAACGAGGACATCAGAGGTTGGACAGGGTTGGACAATTTGAAGACGAAGTGAGGAAGGCAAGACTGAGACATCAAGAAGAGGATGAAGATGGAGCTACCAGGCAGGAGGGAAAAGAGACTTCTGGTTGGTTGGTCAGAAGAAGGTACAGAAGATGATGATCCGCTGTGGTGACCCATGAAAGGAAACTTAAGGAAGTGAATTTATGATTTTAAAATAAATAACTTTAATAAAGTAATGGCAAGTAGTTGTAATTAATTCCCTGAAAGTGAAATAATGAAAGGAACGACTAGACAGCAATAAAAAAAAGGAAAAGAAAAAGAAATCTGACAGTTATAGTGTAATGACACCTTATCATGTCTAAATTACACAATAATGTAAATATTTGTCGAACAAACTGCATTACACACGTGATCTGTTGTAGTTTTTTAAATATGTTTTATTATTGTCATTAGATGATGGACTCATCAGGTGAGTTGAACCTCTGACCACTAGAGGGAGCCATTTGACTGCAAATGTCCGATAAACCCAGAGGTCACGTATCTCACATCGGGAACCTTGATGCAGATTGAGAGGATATAAATAATTTAATTTTTCTTCCACCTGAAGCCAAATAAACCCTCGACACAGGTGTAGTTATGGAGCTGAGCACTAACATCGGTGCCTCTGTATAATCACTCCCCGTGACCACGCGTCGGCCTTGACCTCACCCTTTACCTGCAGCTCATTTCCCTGTTTTGGCCGAGCTTCCTCTTCTTATTTGACTGCATCTGAATGCAACCTCTGAAGCCCTCGAAACAGCACAGCAGTCCAGAGTGAGGTGGCGCCGCCGCCGCTGAGTGAAGTGTGTCACCTTGAAGCAAACTGGAGCACACGCGCTCAGTGGCGTCTGGCACCGCGCCTGGCCTTTTCTGCATTGTGTTGTTGTGTTCGTGGGAGGCTGGACGGTGTCACAGCAGGGCAGAGGGCACTGCCGCCCTCCACATCTATCACCTCCATCACCCCCATTCTTGTTCTACTCATTCACTCCCATCTACCCTCCAAATTCAAACTCCGTCACCACCACCACCCCCCACTTCATTTGAATCCCACAGTGAGGCCTCTTTGTGCAGCAGTTGCCACTTCATTGTGCAGCGAAGGGGAGCAGGAAAACTGGACGAGCAAAAGATTTTTCTCCGACAGATGACTGCGATGTGTGGACGCAACACGCATGCAAACATTCACCCCCATCGGGACGCTTTAAACATGTTTGTTTTTTTTCTTTTTTAATTGGAGATCTGTGTTTTGTGTGTCCCCGACCTTTGACCTGGAGACAAAGCCCCCAAAAAGAGAGTTTGGATGGGAAACAGAGAGCACTATATCGCATTCATTGTGGCAACTGGGGTGGACAGTGAACAGAAAAATTTCTCAAGAGCAAATGCCGAGGTGGGGGTGAGGGGTGAGGAGGGGGGACTGTTGATCGCTGCAGGGTTATCATAGCTGTACTACGGAAACGTCTGCTCTCATCTGAAAGTTCAGACTTTCCCTCTTTGCGTCTAAAATTAGCGTGAGCACTTCAAACATGTTTTAATCAAAGATGTAAATTAGCATAGTCAAGTTCCCGAGCAAGAGAAACACCTCTGCTTCTCCAAAAACCTGGACGAGGACGTTCGTCCTGACCCTCTTGGCTTTGTTTTGTTTTTAGCTCGATTTATCTGTGATCCTGCTGGAAAAGCTGGAAAACACAAAATAAAGAGATGAAAGATGGTTAAAAGTGTGACTGCATGCTTGGGTCAGAAGACAGAATCACCCAGATACTGGCGAGTTCACCCCCAGTTCATATTTATTGTCTCTCGCCTCTTTCTCTTAAGGTGGTCTGACTCCTGTGGAAAGGTCAGCAGCTGCCACTTTTACGCTGAGCTGGACATATTTTAAATACTTTCTCATCTTAAAAGACTTCAGTCGTTTCTCACTTCAAACCTGGTGACTATATTACTTTTCTCATTCAATGAAGAGCACTAAACACCAGTGAGATGTTTCTTAGTCCTGCGTCGCTCCTGTATCCGACCTGCTCCGCCACTCATCCACAACTCTGACCTCCGAAGAGCCCTTTAAAGTTGTTTTTTTTCCTCCTCCATCTCCCTTGATCCTCTCCTCCTTCGTTTCCAGCCCCTCCCTCCCTCATCCCTGAACCGTGGCCACTCGGTAACACGTCCCAAACGCAGCAGATGTGTGACTTGATTTGATTTACTAACCTACAGCAGTGTCTCCCACTGAACGACCACCAACAGTCGCAAACATGGAGGCTGAAATCCAGCGCGTCCTCTCCAGTCTGACCAAGTCGACCACAAACAGATCTGGAGGTTTCTCTTCATTCACGAGAAAACAAAAAACTGGCCCGTAAAAGTTTCCCTTGTAAGGGGAAAGTGTCCCGGTAACGGTTCACCTAACAGAAACTGTTGAACTCGAGCTGTGAGTACAACCATCTTGATTTCTGCGTGACTAGATGTTCAGCTCCTCTGGTTCTCCTCATGCACAGTGAAGCTCATATTTCACTATATTTGTATCCTGGGAAAAGTCGCTGTGAATCACATCTCCCCTATAATCAATAATGATGAAGATGTCTCTCCCAAAACCGAGATTCCTGTTCCCTAAACATTTACCTTCGAGTATTGAATTAGACCTCTGCACATGGTGTGAAGGAGTTGTTCTTGAGGATTTTATTTGCTCACATTGAGCATTAATTATGAATAAACACTTATTTAAAACTTATCTACTATATTTGTCATTTGTCCTTCACATCCTCCATGTCATGTTTTTGACCTCACATGGTCCTCATGGACTTGTATGAATACATTCATACATATAT
>JAOWBL010001827.1:0-14657 GCA_028564865.1 Zenarchopterus dispar
CAATGATAACATTAACAAGAACAACAGAAATATTGGTAATAATACTGATAATAATGATACAAACAGTAACAGTGCGAGTTGTTTTCAAGTGCAATTCAAACAGATATTTCAGAACTGGATTGAGAAAGAAATATGTGCCGACTTTGTGCCACCAAGTCCAAGGTCCTCATCTCGGATGGGGCTGCTCATACCGCCGCTTATTTTCTCTGGACATCACACTCATTGTACTGACATTTTTCCAGCGTGGTGTACAGACAGCAAGAATTACCACCTGACATAAAACTGGCCATCGGTATGTTTTGCTTGTTTTGACTTTCCTCATGTGCAGCACGGAGAGGCCGGTTTTGTTTAAACTCCGGTGGGTGGATGTGTTTTGTCAGAAAATGGAGACATCTGTTTTCCCTTCATTTTCCATGACATATGCACATGTGAACTTTATGTAAAAAAAAATCATTATTTGGAAGAGAGTTTCACCCTGCTTCTGTGTACTCATTTCAAAACTCGCTGAAGATTTCTCATGAATTTGGCCTTATGACTATCAGTCGAATCAATGTGTGCTTTAGTCCCTTTCTAACAATTCATATCTGAGATTCCTGCTTGAAAATGGCATACCTGCTCTATTACGAGTATATCTCAGCAGCTACAAGCTGTAACTGAATAAATCTGGTGTCAAATTGAAGGTAAAACATGTGACAGCAGACGAATGAGAAATAAAAACAAGGATGCAAATGACCAAGGAAGACTTCATGAAGATGGACGACAGCAAAAATAAAAACATTTATCTTTGTTTGCTCAAATATTGCATTTTTAGAGTGCATATCTCTAAGTTTTTATCTCGTATCCAAGAAGATTCTGACTAGATAACAAATATTTGTTTCAATCAGCTACTCTGGCACATTTATGCATATTTTTCAAGATACTGAAATACATGATATAATATAAAATAAAATATATGGGAAATATATATATATATATATTTATATATGTAATACATTATTACCAATATTTCTGTTGTTATATCTATCTATCTCTCTCTCTCTCTCTCTCTCTCTATATATATATATATATATATATGTATATATATATATGTATATATATATATATATATATTTATATATATATATATATATATATAAAACAACAGAAATATTGGTAATAATGTATTATATATATATAATATATATAATATATATGTATGTATGTACATATATGTGTACATGATATAATATAAAATATAGAAAATAAAATATATAACTTGTTTATTTGACACCAATCTCACTAAATCTATCATTTACTTTCAATTATTACCATTTTAGGACCTTTGCATCAGTTGACCCGCCACTATGTTTGCTTTGGCTCTTGGTGAGCGTTTTCTTACCTGTGGTTGTCGTATCCGTGGAACGACTTGACGAATAATTTGTGCTGAATTTTTTCCACAGTTAACAGAATCAGTGGACAGTTCACACATCCACCTGACTTCAGGCTTCATCCAGTAAAAACAAGAAAAAAGACTGCATGTTTCCAGGATGCTGACTCAGTAATGGATGCAGAAACACCTCAAAAATGACTGATTTATCACCAAGACTCATGAAATAAGTGTAGTTTACCACTAAAATATGATTTATGAAGGTGGAAAAACCAAAATTAAAGACCAAATTCGGAGTTTGGCTTCAAAAAGTGGATTAGTTTATATCTTGGATTAAAAATGCCGGAGTCGACACAAGCAGCCTTAAGGTGGGACGTATTTAATGAGAAGATGAAGATGTGAGATGAGACGAGAGATGAGTCACTGCAAAACAGGAAACAACCAAAAGCAACAAAATTAACTCAGACCTGTGATGGGTTGTGACAAGTGAGTCACTGTTGGGGGGTGTTTCTGTCAGATGTCACACTTCTGTCATTTTATGATGCATTCACAAAGCCACTTGGTTTTCTTAAGGTGGAAATAATCTTTATAAAGTTTTTTTTCTGTCTGTTTGGTGTCTCGTATGTGTATATCATATAAGTGGTGCTTGTAGATTAACTGGGACATATAGTGTATTATCTGCACAAAGGCAGATAATACACATGACATTTTCCACATGACACAACCTGGACCACCTTAACTATTTCCTTCTTCATTACACAGAATTAGTCTGCTTCCTCCGGAAAAACGGTGTGACAGCTAAACTGGTACAGTCATTTTCCCACAGGATTCACTAACAGAGAGAAGCTTCAGACATTTCTACCGGTGTATAAAAATGAACCCCACAAGGATGTGCACAACACTGTTCACATGGGTTGTCTGTCTCGTTTATGGCTTGCAGTTACAAATGTATAAACGGGACTTGAAAGTGAGGAAAGCACGAGCACGACTTTGAAAAGTGGGGTTGACACGTCTCCTCCCTTATTGATTTGTGGGTTAGCAAACAGTAAAAGCGATGCATTACCGCCACCAAGTGGTATGGAGTGGAAGCTTCTCAACTCAGTAGATCCTACCGGGTCCATCACTAAAAAAACGTCACTGCAGGTAAAATGAAAAAAAAAAAAAAAAGCACCAAAAAGGAGGTGGGGCCTACTACAAGTCCCGCCCCTTTTATCCCAGACGTCTGCTAATGGAAACACGCTATTTTGCCGCACTTATGCTGTTTGATAGGTAATTGGAGTGGACTGAAGTGACCAAGTTGAAAAAGTTGGAGTTTCTTGAAAGAGGAACTTTGTACTGATTTTATTTAATTTTTTTTTTTTTTTTTTTGTGGTACTTTGATCAAAACATGTCACATACTTTAATGACGCCACAATAAATATTTATCAGCTGGTTAAGAATGTCTTCTTTAACAAAAATCAAACATCCTTCAAGGCTTTCCAAAACATTTGAAGTACCCACCAGAATTGATCACACTCATGTTTGGCCAATTACACATCTGAATGTGACAGACTGTGTGAATTTGTGAAAACATGAAGAATGAAACATTTCTTTGTAAAGTGTGAACGCTTCGATCTCGAGCATCGCAACGCTGCAGCATATGTTCAGCGACTGAAACTGCAGTTACATTTCTTGATAATACGTGCAGGATGAGTGTCAGCATTTACTGCTTACGGATTAGAGTAATAAAAAAACTGAGAACAATTAAAGAAGTACATTTGCCTTTAATTGCCTCGCCGAGTTTCATTTTCAGTCACAAATCTGTCTTTCAGTGAGATGTGTGCAGTAGCGGCCACTTTTCTTTTTCTTTTTTTTTTTCCTCCACCCAACAGAAGACATCATCCTCCCTTTGATGTAAGTGAAATTGCATTGCGATGGCAGCCAAATAACCCTGACGGGACCGCCGCTGTGCTTTTACTTTCATTACTGCACGTTTGATGAAACGTACCTCCTTCAAACAGTCACCGTATTTACAGGAAAAAGAAATTATTCTCTGTGATGGGAAGAAAAAAATGAAAAAGTAGTCAGGGTTTGTGCTGGATTGCGAAACGACAGAAAGCATCTCGTAAAAAAAGACGCAGTTAGATGTAAACATGCACATTTCCTCTTCTGTAAATGTGAAGATTTTTAGATGATTTTGGAGCTACTTGATAGTTTTGGGAGTTTTTTAAATTTAAGATAAGATAACTTATCACTACACACCTGCTAAATCCCTAATGTTTGATCCGTGACACGCAGCTCCAATATGAGATCAATCACTCCTTCATGTGTGGGTTGCCTCAGGTGTGGAGGACGGCACGGCAGGAACCTCCGGGGGAACTCGGGGGAGACCCGGGATGGGGGGGAGTGGGGGGTACCAGAAACCAATATAGTTTCTGTACAACGTTGTTGAACTGGCCTCAGGCCAGACAGAAGTGAGAGTGTGGAAAGACTGAGAAGATAGATGGGTGGTGGGTTTTCTTGCTTTGGGTGGGAAGGTTGAAGAACTTGCTTCTTGGACTGTGTTTGTTTGTTTGTTTTTTAATTCACTTTATTTATACGTCAAATATGACATATTTTACTAAATGACTTTATTTTGATGATGTCAGTATCTCTGGATCAGGAGGAGTTTTGGATCGTCCCTCTTTCCAAAACTGCTTCAGACGTATTTATTGAATTTCTTTTTACGGCTTTGGGTTTGGTTAACTTCCTGTTTTATTTTGAAAGTCTGGTCATTTCTCAGTTCCCGAGTACACAACTTGGGAAGTTCCTCCTCAACCGAGAATGAATCATGTATGACTTTGAATAAAGCTTTTATAGTTTTGCTATAATTTTGGAAACGGGCAGTAAATATCTCATTTTTTTTCGCAGCTCAGTTTGACGTTTAAACATAAAAGTCAACGAAGATTATCTTACTTTTTTTGAAACAAACCCCTAGTGGTCATTCAGTGAACTGCAATTTTCCTTTATTCTGCACTAAAAACAGCTTTTAAAAGCTGAATTTCACAAGAATTTCACTAAAGTTTTATACACTACTGTTTCTGATGTGTTTTTAATGTATTTTACACTTTTGTACGTCAGTTGCGTTTCAAAGTTAGATTATAGTAAAAAAAAAAAAACTTTAGAAAATGTCTGAGGAAATTTTAAAATAGGCTCTTTCTTTTATAATTTTACCACAAACGGATCAATCAAAGTAGCTCTTGATTGGATTGAATTCATTGATGTGATTAGTCTGTTTCAATTACTTCTTCTTTTGGCATTGTGATCGTTTAATGGGTGAGATCAGTAAAAATGTGATAAATTATACCTATTTATCATCAAAGGTACGTAATTTTGTCTATTTTGGGAGTTAAATGACATTTTATGGGAAATAATGCAGAAAACCAGTTGCTTCTCTGGGGTTAATTTTTTTTTTGTTTTTCTCGTAACACGTCTCGCCTCACTAGCTATCCCAATTAATTTCTTTTTTTTTTTTCTTCAGATAATTAATTTGGTTTCTCCGGAGTTATGAAGAGTGACAGTGCCTGTGAATGATGTTCGTCAGGTTTATTAGTAATTCTTATTTTGGTTTTTTTGGTTTTGGTTTTTTTTAATTTAGTAGCGGCTCGAGTATGAGTCATCACATACAGCCCCTCCCCCCACCCACCCTGTGATTGGTTCGGTACGTTCTGTACCAGTGGAAATGGCTGTGAATGGCTCATACCAGACCCAGAATTTTCACAAAGTAAATGGTAACGGTTAGTGAATAATATGTCCTCTTTAAATGACATTATCAGCTGTTTGTGAAAAACTGAAAAAGCTTTTTTCCAACTTAAACGAAGTAAAACGGAACTAAAACAGGCTTTTTACTCAGTTACAAGATGCAATAATCACACAATACTATTTTCATAATCCACAGTACGTAACACGTCTCATTTTTTAAATTATTTTTCCCCTGAAAACTTCAGTTTCAGACGGTTCTTGACGGTCCATTGTCGGTTCTGTCAGGACGGATGCTCAAACATGGCGACCGGCGACTCGTGAAGGTGAAAGGTCACCGACTGTGGAAATGTTAACATAACAAGTCCCACATTTTCGATTGTGGATCGGAGCCCGTTTGGGAGCCCATTAGCACCACAGCGGCCAAACAGGGATCCTGGACGTAAGGCTGATAAATTTCAAAGCGATGCACGAAAAAAATCACCTCGTTATTTCGTTGAGGTCTTCACCTCCACCCAGAAATGTGTCCTGCATGATACGGGACAGCATTGTCGACCCGCTACACTCTGTTTCAGCTCAGTGGACTGATTCGGAGCTCTGAAACCGGGAGAGGCCAATACCTGGAAGTTCTGCTCGGCTGATCCGAACCCACGCTGGCAATTATTCACTCGCTTCGCTCAGAAACTACGCTCCGGCCGGCCGGGCTGCTGAAAGTGACCGGCGTCATGAATCATACCGCGCTCAAATCTCATGGCGATGAGAAAAAAAAAAAAAAAGGAGGCTCACATCATCTCAGACAGAGTGACAGCGATGGCCGCTCGTCCTGATCTGTTAAATTCTCCTCACCCTCTTCAGACCCGTTCATTTCTTCTTTTTTTCTTTTACATCACTCCATCATTAACAGTTTCATCTCTGAAACGCACCTCCCTCTCCTCCCCAGCCTCCTCCAGCACCAAGCAGTTGTTTTGCAAAAGCTTTAAATTTTTCATTTCGTGCTGTAACGAGCTTCCGTGTTTATTCTGAATTAATTGAGAGTCAAATCTCTGCTTGCTCAGATTCTTCCCGAGCATCATCAGATCCTCATACGGAGGCACGTCCGAGGCTGGAATAAATTAATCAAAATGAAATAAAAAGATCATATTTCTTAAGTTTTAGCTCGTCTTCTTATCAAAATAGTTTTACTGATGTAAATACTACTTTTATCACTCTGAGAGGCCAACATCTGCTCTTAAAAGCTGTTTTCAGTGCAAAATAAATTAAAACTGCAGTTCACTGAATGACCACTAGGGGTTTGTAGAAAATAAAAAGGATTTTCATGGACTTTTATGTTTAAATGTCAAACTGAGCTGCAGAAATAAAATATATTTAATTCTTGTTTCAAAATGACGGTTCTGGTTTCTGAAGGATTTCACATCCATGACAACTGGACAGGGAGGAATTTTTATATACGATTTTTATAAACGATTTCTGGAGCACAAATGGACAGTACGGTCTTGAGTTATTCTTTATTTATGTATTTCTCTAGTATTTCATTTGGTAAAATTTTTTAAACCCACATAATTAGTAGGGGATTCTTTGCATTTAGCACTGTGAATTAAAAGTATTATCATTCTTATTTTGGAGATAAAAAGGCTTATTGTGTTGTTGACTTTGCGAGCAGACTGCTAAACATCTGTCTGGAAGATCTGCAGACGAAAAGGTTCCTAAACTCTGGTACCACCTGGACCCTGTGTCTTTTTGTGGCTTAATTGTCCCCCCCAAAAAAGACACTAATACTGGTGTTTAGTCAATCTGACATATTAAAGGATTATTTAGATGAGTGCATGGTTGTCTTTTAACGCTGGAACAGTGGTTTCAGCTCTTGATCATGGACAGATTCAGAGTAAATGTGAGGTATCGTTCGTTAGTGTCATAATTGTTAGCGTGACCTGAACTAAACTCTAATATGTACCTTGTGATAACCGACTCGTGTCCTTTGACTGGGAGACGAGATGACACTCGGGCTGAGCGGCCTGCCTTCAGACAGCTAGCTGTCACTTTGGTTTCTGAGCGCTTTAAGTGAACTTGACGTCTGCGCTGTGAAGAAAGACCTCGAGCGTAGCCATTTTTATCTCACCAGATGATCTATTTGTGGTGGTGTTTGAACTTACAAACACTTGTGACTGGCTCAGAGTTGATCAGGACGGGCCCACGGGGGAAGATTAGCGAAGCAGCGGCTACATCCGCCCCCAGCTGAAGTCTGGTACTGGGGCGATGCAAGGCAAGGCAAGGTGGGTCAGGGCAAGGCAAGGCAAGTCAAGGGCAAAGGCAAAGACAAGGGCAAAGGCAAGGGGGGCTCAAGGCAAAGGCAAGGCATGATGAGGCAAGGCAGGTCAAGGTGATACAAGGTAAAGCAAGGTGGGTCAAGGCAAGGGAAGGTGGGTCAAGGCAGGGCAAGGTGGATCAGGGCAAGGAAAGGGCAAAGGCAAAGATAAGGGCAAAGGCAAGGTGGGTCAAGGCAAAGGCAAGGTAAGGCACGATGAAGCAAGGCAAAGGCAAGGCAGGTCAAGGCGATTCAAGGCCAAGCAAGGTGGGTCAAGGCCAACCAAGATAGGCCAAGGCAAAGGCAAGGTGGTTCAAGGCATGATGAGGCAAGGCAGGTCAAGGTGGGCCAAGGCAAAGACAATGACAAAGGCAAGGTGGTTCAAGGCAGGGCAAGGCAAGGCAAGGGCAAAAGCAAAGTGGGTCAAGGCAAGGCCAAGGGCAAAGGCAAAGGGCAAGGCTAAAGATAAGGACAAAGGCAAAGATAAGGCATTGCAAGTTTATTTATATAGCACAATTCAACAACAAGGTGATTCAAAGTGCTTTACAGAGACATTAAAGCATCATCGCATAGCAACAAATAAAAAGCATGATTTAAAATTTTAAACAAAAAAGAAAGAAATTTCTAATGATAAACAATAGATAAAAACAGGAGTTAAAACGTGATCAAGTTCTGAGACTTAAGCTCCAAGGCAACAGTGCCGGTTTTTAACTTTATTCAAGTGCACCTGAGAACAGGTGTGTCTTTAAACTGGATTTAAATCAACTGGGTGTTTCAGCTGATCTGAGGCTTTCTGGGAGTTGGTTCCAGACATGGAGAACCTGAAGGCACCTTCTCCATGTCTGGAAGTCACGGAGAACCTGGACTCCAGTTCGTTGGCCGCCTGGGACCTCCTGCTCAACCATTTTTCAGGGACTCCTCCAGGTTGGTTACCTGGACTGCCTGCCATCGGTCGACCTCACACGGACCTCTGCTAGGACTGTACCCCGCCCCTGAAGGTCCAGGTGAAGCTCTGTTGGAGCTCCACCAGGGCTGGGTGGACAGATCGCATCAGGTCGACCTTGGCGTAGGGCGAGTTTCTATCCCACAGAAGCAGCACTCGTCCAAAAACGATGAATCTGTTTTATATCGCCGTTGCTGAAGCGTCCACGTCACGTGCATGGACCCGACTCCTGGCTGCTTCTGGTGATGTTTATTATTGTTATTGTTATTATTATTATTATTATTATTTATAGGATCCACTTCTAACCAAACGGGCCTTAAATCAGCCTCTCCGTCTCAGTCTACCCTCTCCTCTGGAAGAAACGTTTTATATACGAGATGATGTAAATTTTGCGTTCACTAATCACGCCGTACCTCCACGGAGACGATTAAATGGGATTGTTAAAGAACCGACTCAAAAAAAAAAAAAAAAGCTTATTCGGAGGCGCAGGAAACAATTACAGAGTCCGCGACAAATCCCCGTACCTTCAGCTCTCAAATTCGGCCAATTTGACGCGTCTCGGCTGGCGTGATGGATGGACGCGGGGATCTCACCGGAAGAGTCCGGGGAAAGCTTCACTTACCGCTCTGATTATTAGAGCGCCGCTGATCAAATTTACGAGCGCCATTTCGCCCGGACATGCTTGTGTTTTTTTCCATTTACATATGGTTTATAGAGCTGGGATTTCATTTGCATAATAGGGAGCTCCGAGTGATGTGCTGATGAAAGCAGAAGGGTAAACTTTTATTTATTTATTTTTTTAATGAGATGCTGATGCGAGACTCTGTTTCCTGCCTCTACTTCCCAGCCATGAACACCAATATCCTTCAACTATAAAATACAATAAAACACACACACAAAAAAAGGCAGCTGTTGGTTTCTGGCAGATGGACGCTTTTCAAGTTTCGACTCAGACAATATGTGTTTCTGTTCAATCCTGATTAATTCAGTTGATCGTTTTCTTTCCTCAAATCGTTTCACGTTTATTCATAAAAGCAGCTGCCAGGACCGTTTTAATAAGACGACAGCCGGGCCTGAACATGTGGTAAACGGACTGGGTCGGTATGTGCTGAGCAGTGGAAGCACTTTTACGTTTGATGTGCATGTGCACGTGCACGCTGTGTTTTATTGGTCTATACAGGTTTCAGTTTCTCGAACTGGGGTAAGCCGGGTTTTGAACCATCAACCTCACCTCCAGACTCGGATGCATGAACGTGGAGCAGCTCCAACACCCCCCCTCCACCCTCCACCCCCCACCCCCGACAGGTCTATAAAACCTGGCTTATCTGTTTTATTTGACAGCCGCTCCGCCCTGCGGTCGATCCGGTTCTGACACAAGTAAACCGTCACGCCACTGATAAAAAAAACAAAAAAACGCTCTCCTCCATCATCAGAACTTCCAACTTCAGGGCGATTAAATCCCTCAGAGTTTACTAGTCGTTGGACATAATTATCTTTTAATTAAAACCGATCACCGTCAAATCACGGGCGTTGAAGAGAGATTGAACCTTAAAGACAAAACCGTGTGAATGTCGGTGATGCAGATGGAGTCTCGGGTTTCTGCAGGTGGAGGACGATACTGACATAATTCACCGATCTGATAAAAAGCCATAAGTTTTGCTTCGGTCCGTCTCCATGGCAACAACCTTCATTTATCTTGACTTGGAACCAGGACTTAGCGAACCCTGACTCGTTCCTCAACCCCAAGTCCCTCAAAAGCCCAAGGACAACGAGAGGGCCGGTGATTGATCCAGTGACCTTCCGATAAGGTCTTGTCTCAATCCGTCAGAGGAAAACTGAAACCTGGAGAGCAGGTGTTCGAAGCTCGGAGGCAAAGATCACCCTCAGATGAGTAATGAGCAGCGCCAGAAACTTTCAGACTTACAGATAAAATATAAAAATCTGCAACTGAAGAGACATAAACACAGTTTCCTGAGCAGAAGATATTTGAGGAGCAGTTTGTTCAACGCTGCAGCAGTAATCAGAATTCTGAGTCGAGAACATAGAAGTACGAAGCTAGCGGAGGACAACAAGGACACCGCCAGCTCCAGCAGGACTTTAGTGAACGACTGCATCCATCTCAGGAGTCCATCAAAGATGATGGTGCTCTTCTGCTCGGTGGAGCCTGATGAGATGCTGAAAGAGGGAGCTCAAGTGACAAACGAGGACTTCCCGGACCGGCCGGGCCGGGCTTTGTTTGATGTCTCCACCTGTGAAGCGCGAGGTGTTACACGCTCCTCAGAAGGGCAGCGCTGGCAGCAGGTACGTCTCCATGGCGAGGCTCTCCATCCCACCGGTCCTGTCCTTCCCTCAGCCTGAGGTCGTCCACGGTCGTCCATCTGCACCGCCGACCCGCCGGCCTCAGCCTCCATCTACCGGATGTTCTCCGGTAGATGAAGACAAGAACCTTGGAGGAGAATATATTTATGTGTGTTTCTGTAAACCAGAACCACGCTCTTAAATCAGACTACCACCTCCAGACCTCCATGAAAACCTCCATCACACGTCAAAATTATGAATCGATATATGGATCTAAAACCTGAAAACAGAAAACGCTGACACAAAATGTAAAATATTTTAACGACGTTCTGGACTGTAGAAGGAGAAACATGCAAATGCTTCTCGTCTTTATTTGATGAACAATATTTTTAAACATTTCGATGATGAAGTGGTGATTTTCTGACCATCGTTGCTCCTCCACGTCTGCACCAAACTGTCACCACCTGAAATAACATCATTATCTCTTACATTCTGGTATTAAATTGCCTTCATACCAACCTTTTTTTTTTTTTTTTTTTTTTTGCCACAAGCTGCAGGGAAAAACCGGTGTATTTTAATTTTAAACAAAATGAAGCCGACAACCATTGAAGTGTGGTGTGATCGTTAAAGCACCACAGACGGGAACACTGAAGTAATGTAACAGCTAGCAGGGGATAAATACAAAAATATAAATAAATGTGGTTTTCCTGCTCATATATGAGCAGATAAATTCTGCCAGTTCATTTCCTGTTGTTTGGTTTGGGCACTAAAATAAAAAAAACAAAAATTTTGACTTCTCACTTCCGTAGTAGATTCAGTTTCTATTCTTCTACAAATGCGAGTTCAGGTTTTAAAGTTTGATTTGGGCTTAAAACTGGTCAACACAGCAGGTTTTTTTAAAGCTGCTCTCAGTAGCAATACCACTAGTGAGCACATGGGGGCAGAATTAAAACACTACAAAGCTAAAAACGCTACAAAGATACAACACGCTACAAAGCTAAAAAATGCTACAAAGCTAAAAATGCTACAAAGCTAAAAATGCTACAAAGCTAAAAAATGCTATAAAGCTAAAAACGCTACAAAGCTAAAAAGATGCTACAAAGCTAAAAACGCTACAAAGCTAAAAATGCTACAAAGCTAAAAAGTGCTACAAAGCAAAAAACGCTACAAAGCTAAAAAAGCTACAAAAATAAAAATGCTACAAAGCTAAAAATGCTACAAAGCTAAAAAAATGCTACAAAGATACAAAAAAGTACAAAGTACACCTTTGATGCAGCAAGTACCTCCTGATACCCAAACGGTGTTATCAAATGTCAAAAACAGGTTGTTGATATTGTTTGTTCTTAAAAATAACAAAAAATATTTGCAGCAAAAGTGTAAAGAAAAAAAATTGGTTAAAAAATAAACATCTATAATATGCAAAGCTTCAAGGAAATGTTTAGTAGACAAAAAAGAAGAAATAAATAAAAGAAATGACCAGCTAAATTTATTACCATATGAATGACCATAATTCATTTCTCTTTGGGGTTTAAAGCACTTTGACTTGAATTATAATAATCTAATGGCTCATTGCTTTGATCAAGATAAATCAAGAAGGGTTGTAACAATCAAAACTCAAGGATTTGAATTTAATTTTGTGTATGTGCAACAACTGATCTGTGATCAGTGAATTCTGTCAGTACTTCTGATGTTACTACATAGCGTGCCTTTAACGGTGCTTTAACACAACAGCTGCTGTTGTTTCTGCTGGATTCTTTCTTCAAGTCTAAATCAACTTGTAAAAATGACTTTATTGGTTGTTTGCACTTGTTTTCTTCCAGCCCCTCCTGCTGGGATGATCTTCTTTTCACGGCGGGAGGAAGCAGGGGAGCAGATCTCAGCCCAAGAAGCTGACAGATGGCGGCGGCCATGTGCCAAGCGTACGTCTGGGCCAGAGGCCGGGTACGAGGTGGGCCCGCGTCAGAGACGAACCCCACACGGCGAATCTGGCTCGCCGTGGCGCCTCCTGGCATCGCTCACGCAGTAACAATTACTGAAGGAGGCCGCCGCTTTGAAAATGAAATGAGCCACCCCCCCACGCCGCTCCCCCACCCCGGTTACAATCAGCAGAGAAACGCTGATTACCTTTGTTCCTAAATCCACGGAGCAAGGTTCAGAGAAAGGCCCGCTTTGTGTCTCGGGTCCACAGTCGACGTTTCCCACCATCGGGAGCTGAGACGGAAGTATAAAAATAAATAAATAAATACATAAAAATAAAAAAACGGGGGCAGACAGACCTGTAATGAGGTACCGAGGGGCCTTGTCAGACTAGAGACAAAAGACCCCCCTCGAGTCCTTCACAATCTCAAGGGAAAAATGTCAATTCTCCCCCCTTTCCTCCCCTCTCCTCCCCCCCCCCGATACCCTGAGCGGTTCTGTTCTACTCTTAGCTACTGATCAATACTTCCTGTTCGCCTCTTTTCTGGTCAACTTGGCACCGAGCCTCTGGGGGAAATGAGTTTCCCAAAAAAAAAAAATTAAAATGGCAGTTATATAAAGGAAGTGTAACCCCCACAAGCTGTATCGGGTTTAAAACTTTACAAATGTTTATTATGTTTTAATCAGATTCAGGTGAAATTGGTTTAAAAAAAAAAAGAAAGAAAAAGGTTTGATATAAACGCTGAGAATATCCTGGAGTTGAAACCATTAATCGATTTGTGGCCGCGGTAGAGACGTCGGTCGATGTCGGTTTCTTGGTTCGTTGATTCAGTCCACAATAAAATATTTAAAAAACAAACAAAAACAAATAAACAACTGTTAGACTGCCATGACATTCTTAAAAGGATAAGTCATATAAAGTTTGTTTTTTATGATACTTGGGTGGATTTATCTACATTATCGCTTCAAGTTCAGTCGTTATTTGAATATTTGACGTAGTTTTGTGTAATAAACCTGTTTATTTATCGTTTATCTCAGGTAAGTTTATGGTTTCCTCTTAAATTTGTTTCTCGGAAACATTTAAAGAAATCATCCAGAGTTTAAAACAACTCAACTCTGTTATGAAATGACATTATTGGCTTGTTAAGAACTAAAACGACAGTTTTGAGTTATAATGGGATATACATCATTTAAATGTTTTTAACATTTATAAAAAAGATTGTAGAAGTCTGAAAAAGTTGATGACCAGTTTTACAGAAAATACTGCCAATAAAAGCAACGAATGGAGAGTTTATGGCTTCAATAGAAACAGATCAATACTTTACGACAAGATAAGCAGAAATAGAAAGTTTGCAGAACAGTAAATGTAAATAAAATAAAATAAATAAACAAAAACCAGTATGTATTCACTTCTAAGTGAAGGGATGCTGTTCATGTTATCACTCAAGTGGAATGACATTTTGAGTCTTGTCACGGGCTTAAAATAGTACATTTCTCCCTCGAGGTTTATTTTAACAGCTTTATGCTGCAAACACAGACTCTGTTCCAACTCAAAACTACTTTAATTCTGTTTTTTTTTAAATCTTTTTGGTCTCTGGTGACAGTTCCCACTCCCGACCCACCAAATCTTCAGCCCCACAAGGTGAACACAAAGACACAGACCAAACCCCACTCAGGAAGGTCCTGAGATTCAAACCTCAGCACCATCGAAATGCTGTGGTGTGAACATAAAAGAGGTAGCAAAAAAAAAAAAAAAACGCTTAAAATCACTCATGAAGAGTGAAACTAAAAGGTCCTTTCTGTTTCTGCTGCTGGTGGTAAACGGTCATAGGTACCTGTTCAGGTCGGTTCAGCTTTATGGGAGGACGGTGGAATTACCCGACTGGTGTTTTTGTGGGAAGCATATAAATATAACGACATAAATGTTTCCACTAAATGCCTTGTAGGATCCATAAAGAACAAAATAACCTGAGGATTTGCAGAAATGTCCATCTCTACTGTCGGTTTGGGTCCTGGACCTTTTTTTCCTTTAGTTTTTTTTTTTTTTTCTTGTCTGAATATATTTTAATGGTTAGCACCATGATTTGGTAAAATCTTTCCAAGGGATATATATA
>JAOWBL010001828.1:0-14657 GCA_028564865.1 Zenarchopterus dispar
TACACACAGAGGTCCCTCCTAGCCAATGGGATGCCAGGAAGATGCTGGGCAATAGCCAATGGCAGAGCAGCTCGGACTCGCCACAGCAGGATAAGTTACCATAACTATGCAGACCACACACAGCTTTACATTAAAATGTCGCCAGGTAACAATGAGCCCATACAAGTGTTGAGTAAATGCATAGAACACATCAATGATATAATATCTGTCTTTGGTTAAATGAAGCAAAAACTGAAGTAGTTGTTTTTGTACCAAAAGAAGAGCACTTAAGATTTAGCACACAGCTTTAGTTATTTCTGCCCAGGCCTTAAATCTAGATGTGGTCACAGACTCAGACCTGAACCTTCAGAGATACATTAAGACAACTGAAAAGTCAGCCTTCAATCAACTGAAGAACATCTCCAGGAGTAAAGAACTAATATCTCAGCAGGATGACGAAAAACTTGTCCATGTGTTTATCTTCAGTCGAACTGATTCCTGCAGAAGTGTTTTCACAAGAGTGCCTAAAAAGTCAATAAGACAGATACATCTGATTCAGAATGCTGCTCCCTGAGTTCTCACTAGAACTAAGAAAGTGGATCACATCACTCTATTCTGAGGCCCGTCCCCTGGCTCCCTGTATCTCAAAGAATAGACTTTAAAATACTTCTGTTAGTTTTAACTTACTTAATGGTTTAAGACCAAAATACATCAGAGACTTGTTGTCTCCATATCAACCATCCAGACCTCTCAGGTCTTCTGGTTCAGATCTGCTCTGTATCCCCAGAATCATAATGAAACATGAAGAAGCAGCATTCAGCTTTTATGCTCCACATATCTAGAGCAAATTTCCAGAAAACTGCAGGAATGTCGAAACCCTCAGTTCCTTTAAATCAAGGATAAAAATTCATCTTACAGCTGCCCTTGACTAAAAAACTTAAACCATTCTGAATTGAAATGTTCACAATGTTAATTTCAGTACTACACTGTGACTAGCTTAAGTTTAACTTTTCTTTATTACTTCACTGCACTGTAACCCATCTTTTTTTCTTCTCTTTACTTTTCATGTTTTCATCATGTAAAATACCTTGAATTTCCTTGTTGCAGAAATGTGCTGTACAAATAAACTTTTCCTGCCTTGCCTATGAAGGGGGACAAAAGGGGATTGAATTCTGCTCATATTTATAGAACACAGTGATTGGTCAGTTAGAACAAGCTCAAAGTGTTTACAATATACCTTAGTCAAATGTGAGAGCCAGTCTGCACCAAGGGGAATACAGGGGGAATACATTCTGCTTTTGCCTGTGGTCCACAATTTCAGTAAGTTTTATGTGATAAAGATATGAAGTCTCTTTGGCTTTACCTTCATGGAAGAAAGAAACAGCCATCCATTCATTTTCTATACCAATGTCATCTTGTTCAGGTTCACAGTGAGCCTGAACCCTATAGCACTCCTTACTAGGCAAGAAGGAAGAATAGGTCACCAGGCCATCACAGGGCAGCTTATGACAAAAAGGCATTAACACTCCTGCAGCTAATTTTTAATCACAAATCAACCAAACATACACTTGTTTGGTATTTTCAAGAGAGACAGAATATTTGTGAAAAGAAAAAAAAAACCTGAACAAGAATGGAAAAGGCCATAGTTAAACCTGCTAGGTGTAAGGTAACATACAGCTTCATTTACATTACATTGTATTTAGCAGATGCTATTGTCCGCTAACTAAAAGAGGAACAGAATCATTCCACAAAGTAAAGGGAGACTAGCAACACACCAAAAGTGCAATTTCTAAAAGAAAAAAAGGCAATTACAAAATGTGAGCAGAAAACACAATCCAAAGTATAGTAATAGACTCACCTTAAATAGAGCAGCCCAAAGGAGAGTGAGGTTAGATTCTGTTAATTCTTTTAGTTAGGAGAGAAGACGAAGATGGCTGAGAAGATGATGATAGACTGGCGACCTATCCAGGGTGTACCCCTCCCTATCGCCTGTAATGTGCTGGGATAGGCTCCAGCAGACCCCTGTGATTCTGTAAAAGGATACAGTGGGTAAAGAAAATAAATGAATGAAAACAAAAAAATGCTACCTCACAAAATACAGGAAGAAGGGCTTTTTGCATATTGACAGCTTTGTCAAAGTCAATTAGGTATTTTTCAGGGTTAAGAAAACAGAATCCACCCTTAACTTTGACCCCTTAATCTTCAACTTTTAGATGAATGAAAATTATGCTGTTAGACTTCCTAATACTATTGCAAAAAAAAAAAAAAAGTTTTGGAGGGGCTTCTCCTTCTTAGTGGATGTCAAAAATATGGCAATATAAGCATGAGAATGATAGCAAAAAAAAAACAAAAAACACTACTTTTATAATAAACATTACAAAAGTCCGGATATGTGATGTGTGTTCTTTTTGGCAGGGTTTGGACATGGCTGACCAGGTGGTTGTGGAGCTTGCTCTTACACACTTAATCCTGATTCTGATCAGGAGGAGAATAAAAACCCCAGATCTTGGTGTGTTTAATGTCAAATTGATAACCACTGTAGGGAATCTTTCTCTGTCTGTCTCAGAAAATTGAGCATTCTACTTTTGTCTGTCTTGTGGCCACCAGTTTTTCTATTTTTCATTCCCAGAACTCATGTGCAGCAGTTTCCCCAGAGTCTCAGCTTCCTAGCCTCTGATCTTGCCTGCCTGCACTGCCAGTTCTGCTATACCCTTTCTGCCCATTCTGGCAGTGCCTCAGCTTGCCTCTCTACCTCATGCCACTAACTCACCAGCCAACCAATAGAACCCTTTGTTTCCCTCAACCCTTCTGCTTAGATCATCAAAAGAAGCCCATTCTCACTTCCCTACTTCTATTATATCTATGCTATTATAGTATTATACTGACTATTTTCAATCAATTGCCTGAATGTTCAAAGATAAGTCATCTGTTACTGGCAGCAAATGCAATGATGTTATGTATGTAGAAACAGGCCTATGGTGCAGCAGGAAGTCCTCCATTTGTCAGCAAAATATAAAAAAACAACTGTATTATGAGTAGATATTTATTATTGTGAAAATTTCAATATTTGACAAAAAAATAAACATAAATATCTATGGACATTGCTTCATTTTTAAATTAATCTAATTTTGTTATCATTTTCTATTACTCTGAGTGCTTTTATCAAATTAATAAAATAGAACTATTTAAAAACTTTTTTGCTACTTCATTAACAACAAAATACTGTAAAAAGTCATTTTACCACCTGGTATCAGAGTATAATAACTGACAACAATAGTATCACAAACTTTTAGAAACATCAACACCAAGTAGAGTAGGGACTGTGTGTATTTATACATGACTCACTGTGAGACAGAAACTGGTGCCTTGGATTTCAAGTGGCATTTGTGGGTGGCTATAAAAAAACCCAGACACATTGAAAAGCTTACCTCTTAGAAAATGCCAGTCAGTCAGACATGAAGTCAAAGTATAACCAATGAGAACACAGAAATTCACCGTCTGAAGCCTTTTTGTTACTCTGCTCATGCATTTACTTCATGGTCATCAGTGAAAGAGAATGGACTCTTGTTCTGTGTTGCCAAGCTGTGAGACAATCTTGGGTAGGTGCTCACAGCTTCTAAGATATGGAGCATTTCACAGGGATTAGGAAAATGTCAAACAACGTAAAACTATCTCGGCAGACAATCATCAGCAGAACATAAAAAGTTAAGAAGTCCAAGGGGGCGGGGGAGTTGTTTTACATATTACATCCACTTCTATAGAACTGAAACATGACATCCCATCAGTACTTTCATGTCAGTAAGTATTCTTACCTTTTTTTTAGATTTTCAAGCACTTTTATGTTGTAGATTTGGTTTCATTCTATACTTCATACAGACCATACCCAAAAAGTACAGTCCATTCAGTTTACTTAAAAGGACAGATGTATTTTTTATTTGATTTGATTTACACAACCAAGTAGCTTATTGCTATACTGAATGTCTCTATATGAGGAGGTTCTCATGCCTGGTGCATCCCATACTACCACCTTGTTTGGACAAATTGACATTACACTATCACAATGAACACAGTAATATGCAAGGTTAATGTAGTTTCAGTGCCAAAACATGATCAGTTTTACTCACTAAGTAAGAACCAAATTGGGAAAACACAACCTCACAAGAAGGTCCAAATATTGTTTTGTGTTTGACAAGCTCACTTATTGTCACTCAATTTGAAAACGTAATTACTGAAATATTGTTTTCTTTTCTTTTTTTCACTCCAGCAGATCCTCTTATTATTCATATTTCAGAATGACAATGTGGTAACCTGCAATTAGTCATGGATGTCCATGTTAATAGATTGGCTTTAAATGTCTTAAGCCGGTTTGAAAAATTTATGTCTCCCTTATAATCTGAAGATGATCAGTCATATAACTTCATTTTACATATGAAATAACTGGTGCTGAAATATTGCCTAAGACATTATGTCTTTTAGTGCTTGTTAAATAAATCCCAGGCCAGTCCTATTTGACAAAACCCTTGCATAACCCATTAGATCAAGGAGGCCATTTATGTTGTGCCTGTTAAAATATTGGAGGCAATTGAACTGTGCTTATTCATAGATTAAGATTTTGTCTTTTTCTCCCTTCCCTCAGCCAAATTCTGCCTCAATATATTATCTTCATAATTTGGTAGATAGGGTTTCTGTTTTTCTCCCATGTCAGCAGATGTGAAGACATTTATTTTAAGTATGTAAATACTTTGCTTCTAGAATTTGTGGGGAAGTCCCAGTTTGGTCATACTGGGGTGTGTGCTTTCTTCCAGACATACCAAAGCATCAAGGCATTTAATCCTTTCAACTGGTTCAAATAAGCATTATTTTATGCCAATCCACCCATACACAAGTTTATTTTAATGGGTTCACTGGAATGTATCCAGCTATGATTTTAGGTCTGATCTGTTACTGATTGAGTAACTTTTATTTATTAATGCTGAAAGGGACATAAACTAAACAGAAGTATATGCTGTGGCATGCATGGACACCTGGAAACTGTTTATGTAAAACCGTTACAAACTGATGCTCATAATGAACAACAGTTACATTTTGTTCTAAAACAAAATAGGCTGGTCAGCAGGATCCATCCATCAGTCCATCCATTTTCAAAACCTACTTCACCAAATCATGTAGCATGCGTCATTGTAGAACCACTATATAAGTTGAAGCTTAGTTGTTTACTATATAATATCACTTTGACATTATGGAGGAATTTGGCCAACTTTTTTGAAAATGTCCCTTCATTGGTTCAGTAAGGTTTGTGGGTTTTCACTTATGCACAGCTCTCTGAAGGTCACATCACAATATTTCCACTCGGTAACTGAAAGGTGCCCAAGTCATGTGGCTGGAAAACAAGGCATCCATCATTGTGCTTGCCAGTTTGTATGAAGTGTTTGTCCTGATATACTGTATGTGGTTTTCACCAAATGTGGTATTTTTCTTTATAAACAGACATCTCCACTTCGGTCTCAAGTGTCCAAAAGGCATTGTTCCACAAGTCTTGTAGTTTGTTCAGATTACTTTGTACAAACCTAAACCATGCTGCCATGTCGTTTTTAAGAGATGAGCCCTTCATCTTGCAGTTGTTCCAAACAAGCTATCCTGGCTAAGTCTTTGGTTAACTATACTGCGGAGTCTAGAATCTACATGTATATCTTGAATCTTTTGCGTTGTTTGAGCGTTGTATGGTTTGACTTTTGGGTGACCTTGCTGGGTGTCGACCCCTGGCAAGAATTAGCAATAGCCTTAAATGTTCCACCTGTAATTAATGTTTTTTGTTGTTGTTGTTTTGTTTTGTTTTTTCCATTTTAGACTGACAGACTCCGGATTGTCTGGAAATTTTATTTTAACCCTTGTTACATTGACAGACAGCAGCAGCTATCTCTCTAAGGTCAATGCTGATGTCTTTCCTCTTTGGCACTGTCTTATCATACCTGAATTATCCAGATCAGGAAAAATACAATAGTGACACAATGTAATACGTCATGCATTCACGCTAGTCTGAGGTTGTATATAACTCACTTTAAGAACTAGTAAAAACCAGATGGTTTTATTTATTTATTTATATGTACTGACATGTAAGACTTTAGATTTGGAAGAGGTGTTCTTTCTTTTTCACATGACTATACATACATGGCTTTAACAGGGCTCAGTGTTACACCACCCATGGAGTTGATCAGGGGTTTTGTTGGTTGGCTTCAGCTGCATGTTGGATGCCTCACAATCTGGTTTGCCAAATCTCTGGGTTTCACTCCTACAAACAGCTGACTTGAGGGATTTTGTTCCCCAGTAATTGTTGTGTGGGATCATTACTGGGCTCTCCCCTGCTTTTTGTCTTGCCCAGGCAACCATTGTTGTAGTGTTGTTCCCAAGATCTAATCATAGGCAGATGGTTGTGGGTCATACTCCGTCTCAGTGGGGCTTTCCCTGCTCTTTTAAATTAGGCCTCCTCATGGAAAGAGGTGTGATGTGAGGTGTTCAAAAAAGAAACGTATGGCTGCACTTTTCTGAGATTTATTTGGATATTTGGTTTAATTGATTATGAATATAATTTTTGGAAAAGATGCCACCTACATGTATGTTGCATTCAAAGTCAGTTTGCATGGGGCTGTGATCCCAAGCTGGTACCAGCATATGGATTCTTTTGCATAAAAAACCAGGATCTGATTACTCAAAAATCTTTTTTAAAATCTGTTTTAAATAGAGTATTATTTACCTGAAAGCAGTGTATTTCAGTATATTTACCTTTCATGATCTCTTCCTACTACTGGCTCTGATGTAGCCTTTTTACCCTGGCTAATGTTAGTTTGGTATGTAAGCAACAAAGCAGTTTATTTCAACTGGCAAAACAATCAAATAATATCAAAATCTGTGGAGAAAAACAACTTAAATCAAACTATATATCAAGGATTATCACTCAAGCAGAGCTGGAGTTGTTTTAACAGTCATAGAGCCAAGTAAGCAGTTCTTAGAAATACAGCAAATGTCTCTCAAGAGCCTAAGGAAAATTTGTGGATTTTTTTCCATGCTTATAAGTCAAACTCTGGCTAAATCAAACAAATGCCATGTTAGTTTGATTATGTTTGGCTACGGGTGGATATGTGTTGATAACCAAATCAAAATGTTGTTTTTCATGTTTTTTGTAGTAGCAGTATGTTAAAGAGTAATTGTACCACTGCACATTAAAAAAAAAAAAAAAAAAAAAAAAAAACATTGAGGGCATCACCAGTTTCCCCAAAAATTGTGTTCTGTCAAGAGGGAAAATACGGAAACTGCCAACTTTTTCTTTTTTTTTAGTCACTTCATAGTTTTCCTTGGAGTCCTCTACAATTACAAGAGGGCTTTTTTGTTTGCTTGTTTGTATGTTTGCTTAGCCATCTATCTAATTTGACCACTCAGAGACTACTGAAATGACTTATAGCATGCTATGAGGGATAACTGTATAAGAAAATGTGTCCTCTGATGGAACTTTGGATAATAATGTATGTTTAAATTAGCATTTGTGCTCTAAGGTTATCCACATCTGAACAGTTATTCCTAAAGGCTGTCTAATATGTTTAAACCTGCTGATGAACCTCACCCAGTTCTGTCTATCATATTGTAACAGGAAAAGAGATGATGCGCCAAGAGCAAGAGGAAGCTAAAAGGCACAGGATATGCCAAAGAGAAGGCACACTAGAGTGCTTAAAACAAAGCCATGAAACAGGTGTGGGGAATCTCCCAGGATTAAGCCCAAAGAGACCAACAGAGTGGGGGTAGAGGTTAGGGGATTGGGGAGGGGCAGGGGGTTTTGGCATTATTGGAAGGGTCAAGTCAGAGCCATGGAAGAATTTGTGGATGAGGGAAGAGTAAGAGAGACACAAGGAAAATGAAAACTAAATGCATTGAATCCTATTAAGAAGCTAAATTGTTTTTCTAGAGGAGCAATAAAAAGAATCTGACATCCCCTTAAACAACAAAGTTTGATTCCTGGAAAAGACTTCCCACCCACCCACTCTTACATTTGGCCATGACATGTTTCACTGATGCCACTTTCTCTTTTACCTCGGAAGAAAAAAGGAAACTTGATATGATTGATCTAATGAGCTACAACATTGTAAGAAAAAGAAAATGTGAAAGCCATTTACACCATGAAAGCCTATAATTTCTGTTATTCTTTCATCTGCTTTCTCCCTTTCTAACTTTTTATTCTGTCCTGATTTGCCAACGTGGCAGGAAAGATGAGAAGCAAATCCAGTTCTTCATTAAAAGGAATGTGCTCACTGAACTTTGCCAACTGATGAAAATGGAGTTTAAAGGCTGACCTCTTCAATAGTTGAGGACTATATTATTGCAGAATTTGCTAAAAGAATAATAATAATAAAAAAAATACTTGGAGTATATTTTGTAGAAAAACCACAGACATGTAAGAAGTCAAAATAAAGAATCATAAAGAAACTCAGAAGAAGAAAAAAACTTCTGAGAAGACATCCTCACAGTGAAGCATGGTGGTGGAAGCATCATGCTAGAGGAAAAAAGTGACTTTTCAGAGGTGACCACCTATGACTGGTTCGATATAGGGGTGTTTTTAATTCTGGGAGACTGGCATTTATGTTTGAAGTGGGTTGCTCCGTCTGAGTGACAAAATAAACTTTCCAACAACTCCAAACTTTTTGCATTTACATGTTGTGACTTGTATATTTACTTTGTGTAGTAATACATAATGAGATACAATAATCTTATAAGCACATACATATAAGGAACTATATTCTCATTTTGGTGCAGTGCTAGCAGCTACATACCTCAGGGGTTGATGGCAAAATGAGATAATTCCCAAACTGATGAATGACTGACATTTCCCTCACTTTCCCATCAATTTGCTGTAACTGTTAATTACACATTTATAATTTATCCACATTCTTGGTGTGTAACTCACTTAAGCTTTAAACTTGCAAAAGAAATCATATTTTTATTTAAAAGAAATAAAATATTTGTGAAGATACAACTAAGTCATTGACACCACTGCATACCTTGTATTTATATGTTTATTTACCAAATTCAATAAACAAAACAAAAACCTCTGTATGCTGTTCTTTTAAAAGAAACATTTTCCCCCTTTCTTGCCTCCATTCTCCCTCATACACTATCTGTGACCTTTATCTTTTCCTCTCATTCCCTCTCCAATAGGACATTTCCACCAAAGTGGTCCAGTGCTAGTTTGGTGCTAGTGCCAGACTTAGTACCAGTTCTTCGCTTTTACACCACAGACTGCAAGGATAGCATGGACTCGGTGCTGAAAAAATTGGTTTTGCGCTAGCTCCAAAACCTTGCTGGGCCAGATGCAAGAACCGCTACATCACGACAGGGGCCGTGATGATTGTAACCAACCAAATTTATGTAACCACCATAATTAAACAACCTCTGATTTAAAACACATATTATACCGGGAAATTCTGGATGGATTCTTACTGATTTAGTCATGCAATCAAAAATATGTGTAGTATACTGCAAACATGACTCTAAAAAATTTACTTTCATCCTGAGACATTAACGCTGTTAAATTGTCTTGCTGGACACACTGATTCTCTAGCGCGTTTGAGGAACTGGAGACCAAAAAAAAAAAAAAACTTTTGAAGAGGGCTCGGGCACTTATGGTGTGAAAGAAAACTTCAACTTTCACTGAAGATAACATGGATAAATAAGGAAATGTGAGGTTCAGTTTTACCCTTTGTTGGTATTATTATTATTATTATTATTATTATTATTATTAAGTAAGTTATTGGCACTTTGTTTTATTTATTATTTTTTCATTTAATTTTGTGTTGGGGATATATAAGTTAAAAAAACTTAGATTAAGGCACAAATTATGCTGTTAGTAAAAAACTGCTTGTTTATGTTTCAGAATTTAAAAAAAAAGATTTTTAGAAAGGGCAGAAGTGGTGGAAAACAACAAGAAAACTAAATATTTACTATCCTTTGAAGAAATGGCTCTCTAATTTTTCAAATAAGCAGATAAGATATTACCATGTGCAGAGTAGAAAGAAGATCATTTCTTTACACTTTTTAAAACTGACTGAAAGAAATAGTACATGACTCATTTTGGAAAGTTCCAGTCATAGCTCTAGAGTGATTAAAAACATGATTAACAAATTTTCAATTTTATGTTTTAACTTTTTATATACATGACAAAATGCGACAATACACACAAGCTTAAGCATACCCAAAAAGGAATTTTGGCACAAACACATGGCACCAACTCACATTATGCTAATTTGTTAGAATGTCATAAGTTATTATCTATTTGTCTTTAACATGTCAATAATACATTGGTTTTAAACAGAATAGAAAATAAACAGAATCATTTCAATAGTGCACTGTTGAAATAATGGCCTCTCTGTAAATAGAATTAATCATCAACCATGTCATGAGCCAGTTATCAAGTGTTATTTTTATATCAAGACTTAACATCACATGAATAACTACATCACTCTGAAAGTAGAAAAACAACCTAGTATTTTCTGTCTTCATGTTTTCTCTTTCTCCCATGTGCTTTAAAGTTAAATGCACACCAGGAACAATCCAGGCTATTATCATTGTTGTTGCTAACTCAGCAGAGGGAAAGGCATTCCTGTGTGTTTATGTTTATCAAATTTAAGCACTTTCTCTTTTTAATGTGATGGAAAGTAAGAGATGGAAGCAATGTAATATGAAAGTACCTCAACAGGAAGAAGACATTTGGCTAATTTTGCTGAGCTGGCATTTTGGCAGGCCAGTCTCTTTCTGTCCTTGATTAGGTTTATATATAAAAGAATCTCTGCGTGGGTATGTGTCTTGGGATGCGTAAGTCTGTGTTTATACTGGGAGAGGAACAATGGAAACTATCTGCTCCTGCATTCATCAACTTAAGTACGCAGTTTGCAGTCGTCACATGCCTGTAATGATTCTGTACAGAGCAATTAAAAAAGACTGCTTCATGCAAACAAACTCAAATACACTGAGCTTCACAAAGTTACAATTCATGTCTTCAAAAAAAAAAAAACTACCTCAAATCAAAAATGAATTACCTTGTAGCTTCTCCATGAAGCCTCAAACATAAACACTAGCGAAGCAAAGTCAATATTTACTGCGTTTGAAGCTGTTATTTCAACAGGCCAGGCACTGTGGGGCCATGTCTTGACCCATCTCATTGTCTAAAGACTGTTTTTGTATTTTATAGTTCTTCATAACTTTGCTCTCACACCCAGAGGCCCATGGTTTTTACTAAGCAAATGGGACACTGGAAAAGTACTGCAGTGATTACTGCAGTGATTGCTGCATCAGCAACACATTAAGCAACTTCTCATTCCTTATTTCATCATTACACAGTCTGTTTGACAAGGAAACTATTTTCAAATTATGCAAAGGATGCTCAAAGAATCGTGACAATACAGCTGTATAGCTTTAAGAGAGCCACTAAGTATTGAGGGTAACTCAGTTTGATAAGAAAAATTACAATTTTAAATGAAAGCAAGCAGAAAAAAATGGACTTGTCCTGATGACTCCAGGTTCACCCTGTTTGAAGGTTCCAGTAGTATTAAGCATTTTTTAAATTTATGGATAAATGTTGGCTTGTTGTGGCAGGATTCTAGCTGCTCTTTATTGCCAGAATTTTTGTTTCATGATAATTCAAATGTTTTCTATTGGTGAGAAGTCCGGAGTGCAGGCAGGACACTTCAGTACCTGGACTCTTGCCCTGTGAAGCCATGGCGTTGTGATGGATACTGGTATGTGGCGGAGCATTGTCTTGCTGATATATGCAAGGTCTTCCTTGAAAGAGAAGTCTCAATGGGAGAATTTATTTCTCTAAAACCTATTTGTATGTTTCATCATTGATGGTGCCTTTCCACATGTGTAAGCTGCCCACAACATAGGATTGGCCTGCAGGACATGGTGTCCATGGTTTCCAAACAGAACTTCAAATTACAATTAATCTGACCACAGAAAAGTTTTTCATTTTGCCTCAGACCACTTTAAAATGAGCAGTGGCCCAGAGAACACAACAGCATTTCTGCATCGAGTTCAAATCTGGCTTCTTTTTTGCATTTGATTGCACAGTGAGCAGTGTTTACAGACAGTGATTTCTGGGAGTGTTCTTGAGCCCTTCCAGTGGTTTCCAATAGAGAATTCCTGTTTTTAATGCAGTGCTGCCTCAAGGTCCAAAAATCAGGTTTAATCTTTAGTCTTGTCTTCAAGGCACAGAGATTTCCCCTGATTTGTGATTACATTCCTACTGTCTTACAAGTGGGTCATAATTGTAATTGTACAAGTGTACAATTATTTTTTCAGACAGTTTAGAAAATGTTCTATTACCTTGAGATGTTTCAACAACAGCTGTAGTCTTCCTCAAAAAAAAAAAAAAAAAAAATCACATGATGTTGGTGTGACAGTTTTTTCTTTGCTGTTTTATGGAAAAAGACCTTACAGAAGAAGACAATTGTGCTCCCTGCTGTCTGACGCTCAAAAGACACAGCCAAACGAACAAACATGAAATCAGAATCAACTGACCACTGTAAATGGGAAAACTCATTGTTTATGATTTCTGTCGATTACTTGTCTAACCATTTGTTGCCACTCTTCCTACTACTATGAGATTTGTTGCTGCCACATAATTCCAAACAAGCTAATATTTTCGTTTAAATGCCAAAATGGGTAAGTTTCAAAATGATGTTTATGCTGTATTGGGAATAAAATATGGGCTTATTAAATTTGCAAATCAATGCATTCTGTTTTTATTTATATTTTATACAGGGTTCAAGCTTTTTTGGAATTGGGATTGTATTGTTGCCAAATATTTATCAGCTCCAAGTCACATAAAGCCTCCTCTGCTTCGCTTTGTTGTTACAACTGAGCTATATAAAAGAAAGAGACCAAAAGAAGCTCAAAAATGCAAGTTATAGCTCTGCAGAAAAAACCTGAACCCACTCTTAATATGTGGTGGAGTGATTGCAGAGCGACACAATAAGAGTAAAGTATAAATCCCAACAATGATGCAGAATTTATGTATATGCTACGTGAGTAGTTGCTACTATAAATCATGCCTTTCCCCCTTGCTCATGCATTCATGTCGGAAGTACAGGATTGCTAAAGTTGTTCAGGTTTTGGGAGACCGGAAAAAATGAGCTCATCATGGACTGGGACAATGCCAAAGTCCCAGTGAATATAGAGTGAATACAAAAAAATGACCTTGTTTTTCCATCAGTATATCCCTTTCTATCCATAATACAATAAGCATATTCCAAAATGTCAATGCAAGGATTCATTAGGCTAAAATTACGTTGAGATGTTACTTAAGTTATTTTATTTAAAAAAATAAGAAGAAGAAAGTGTAGTGATGAATGTGTGTTGTAATCAAAGCTAAGACTGGTCCAAACAACTATGTGTAATGTGTAAGTATGTGTAACTTTATGTTTGGCAGTATATTTGCTGCCATTGACAAATGTTCACCAAGATGAGAGATTGCCTCTTAGCAACTACAGTCACTGGGGTCTGTCTCTACAGAATACAGTGTGATTACACTTGCAATTACCTCTCTAAAAATTTCCATCGAAAGGCCTTGTTAAATGTTAAAATATACTAAATGTGTGTTATAGTTGGCTCTGGGAATAAGAACCCCCAATGACAAATATGATTGTGAAATATGATTACAGAAGGATGAAAATAAATTGCCTCCAACTTGCATGCAAACTTGAAAGCTGCTTACAATCAATCACATCATTGAGGAGGTTTTTCCGATATGTCAGCAGGATTCCTATCAGCAGATTTAGCGATCTTAAAAGCCAATTTAAGATGCTGGCAGTTTAAAATTGAATTGCTCCAAATGTTTCAGCTTCGTCAAAGTTTCCCTTGTGCTTGCTCAGCATTAATAACAGATGCCAGTAACTGAGAGGCAGATGATGTGACCAGGGGCAGATGTAGTGTTTTACAACTTCCTGAAAATAACGACTCCAGCTTAAATGTCATTAACCTAACTCTTAGGGGGACTTCACTCTCATTCTGTTTACTGTGTACAGTAAGTGTGCAGTAGTTTATTTCCTCGACATTAGTGAGTGAAAAAACTCTATCACATGTGAAACTAAGACACTGAGTTGTCAGAGCTATGAAAGCTGAGTTTACTGAAAAGCATAAAAAGAATAATTTCCCAGAGCCTAATCTAAAACGAAAGGAATCTAAATGGAAAGGCAATAAATGAGGCTACTGTTGATACTGTTATGAAAACCAAAAAAGCACATTCTGTACATGCATAAGTGTGTTAGTCCCATAGTTCTGTCACAGAAGAAAATACACATTTAAATCTTTAAATCATATGTGTCCAAATGGGAAAGTGAAAAAAGATTCATGTAAATGTTTACTGATTTTAAAAAAAATGGACATGAGACAAAAACCAGTTTGCAGCTTCACTCCAGGATGAACATGATTGCAACTTCACTGGTGCAGGAGCATCTAGTACTCAGTTAAACTGGCTGGATAATGAAATGAAACATTGACATACAATGTCAGTGTTAACTCAACAAAGTTAGTACAGCCTGTGTAAAATTAAACATTTTATGTAGCTGATCATATATATATATATATATATATATATATATATATATATATATATATATATATATATATATATATATATA
>JAOWBL010001829.1:0-14657 GCA_028564865.1 Zenarchopterus dispar
ATATATATATATATATATATATATATATATATATATATACCCAGCCGTATGCAACATGTTGCAGAACATTGTGTACTACTCATCTGGTATGTTTAAGGTAACCTGCAGAGAAGTGTGGACTGCACTTTCCGTCCACACCCTCTTCCCCATCTCTTCTTTAGATTAATGACTGATGATTTAATTTTCCACTTTACATCTTTACACCCTGACTGAAACATTGCCAAGGTGCTAAGGTGTTTAAAACAGATGTCCCTTGGCTGCAAGGGCATGCAACTTCTTTGTTTAGCATGTTTTGGAAATCCTCATAATGGCATGAAATACATGGCAACAGAAAGAAAACAGATCAGGTGTTTTGATACTGGGGAGATATATTTCTTAATCATAGTGAACACATCCATGACAATCATTTTATGCTTAAAAATGTCCTGCCTATCGCCTGCTATGGGCTGTGACTGGCTCCAGAACACCCCCGTGACCCAGAAATGGATTCTGCGGGTACAGAAAATGGATGGATGGAAGGTTATTTGTGTAAAATATGCTACTTAGTTTTCAAATTCACATGCAGGTTTTAGCTTATCCAGCCTTAGTATTTTGAAATGTTTCTTTGTTGTCTTGTTATGATTAGGTTCAGGCAAAATTAGAGATAAGAGAACCTACTACACCATCTCAAAACTCTTGACACTGTGTGCTCTTGACCACTTAATTAAAATGTTTTATTGAAACGGTAGTTTAAAAGTACTAACACTTTGATATCATATGGATTGGATATAAGACATCCACCCATTATCTCTACCAGCTGAATAGCTCATTTTTACTATAGGTCACATGGGGATTTGATTTGATACCAATCCAAACTGATGTGACACAAATACAAATTCAAAATCAAATTTCTTCTCATAATGCCAAAAAAATGACAAAAGAATCTTAATGTCATCATCCACATCCACCACGAAGAAAGCTGAAATAAACTTAAAAAGCTGAAAGCTGAATAAAGTGTGGTTATAGATTGCAGAGCTATTGTTGAAAAACAAGATTACAAAAAAATACATGAATAAAGAATATAAACATTCCCTTATTTCAAGACAAATGAAGCAGATAAATAATCTGAAATTGATATCAGATACTAAGATGTCATTTGGCAGTTGTTTGAGCAGAGCCACCGAAATAAACTTCAAAAGGATCACAATGAAAGTAAAAGACGCCATCATTATGATGAAATAAAATGCAAAAATCTAACAGCAAGATTCTTAAAAAGCCAAATCAACAGCCTTGTACATACCAAGAGACAGTCCAGATGTTAGAGGGTTTTATAGGGTTATATGTCTAACAAGTAAGGGATGAGATTCACTTTGTACATGTGAGTGTGAAGGAATTACAGCCATTCACATTAACAAGGACTTAGTTAAACGTCCATCTAACCAAAGCTAGTCAGACAACATGTGAGTTTTTTAGTTATATCCCTCAGTTAATGCCTTGGACTTCATGTGCAGATAAGGGAGAGAACTTACAGTCATCTTGAGACCAGTTCCAGCATGATCTAGAGAGATGTGTAAGCCTGTATTACACTCTGAAATGACCTATACAGTTGTTAGTGTTGGAGGATTAAATGTTAATTTTCCATTTTTCTTAGTCTTATGCTGCTTTAACTAATGAAGACTGCTTCTCCCATGTCACAGCTTTAATGAGCCAGATATATCATTAGTGTGATGTCAGTTGCATTTTACATAAAATAAAATTAAAAATTGCTTGAGGAGACTTCTAGAAAAATCTTCAACTTCACTAAAAAAAAATTGAAGTTCTTAGTTTTTCCATTTCAACACAAATGACAGCTTTTGTATTTTCAGTAATGGCTACATCCATCAGAAGCCAAGACAATTTTACTTCACTTTCCCAACACACTTGCTGAAAACTGCTCCTCTTAAGTGAACACACTTGTGTGATGCGAATACCTTTATGCTTCAGCGTCACTGAGGGAACTTGGCGGTGGGGGCTGATTCAAACTGGAAGACAAAGGCAGGGTAGCAGGGGATGAGCTGTGAAAACCATCTGGATTAACTTGTCTATTAATGGGTGTGACAAATTCCCTGGAATCAACTGACCGCAACACACACTCACACACATACTGAACACAAAGAAAATCAGCACTATGTTTATGTAAAAAATGTAGCATTTCTATGTGAAGTGCCTGCTTTGGCATACAAACTACTAACAAACATGCAATAAGATGATGCTATGAGCTCAAGTTTAGACTGCGTGCTGTGTAAGCACCTTGGATGGATCCCAAAACCAACAAGATTCCCCTAAAGCTTAGCCCAGCAAGAGGGCCCAAGGTCGATGCCTGCAGTTTGTTCCGCCAATGTTATTGTTCGCTGCCTCTGACAAACCAGGACAGGTGGAGACAATTCTCTGGCTTCACCCCTCACCCTCACCCAACATTACACTACCACCCACCCCCACACCCCTTTCCCCATGCTGTTCTGAAATTGGATCAGGGAAGTTAAGTCATGCACCACCATTCTTTATACCTTACCTTCGCTTGAAGTCCTGTTACTTGGCAACCAAATGTTTTTGTGGCTGCACTTTTTATTTTGTCCTTTTTTGAGTGTGTCCTGGACCCCATATACCACACACATTCACACACGCACACACATGCACCCACACACACACACATGCATAACTGAGCCAGGGGTTGCATCATGAAATGCATTTCTAATCTCTCTTGGATAATAGCAGGTCCGATAAATTCCTCTTGTTTTGTCTCCTTTTTTCTCTCCATCTGCGTTTAAGAATATCACTTTCTCTTCATCTTTCAGTGTTGTGGTTGCTTCTCTGTTTTTCTTTTCTTTCCTTCTCTCTCTTTCTTGGTCTACAACTCACACTGTTGATCACCAGAGATGCCCAACTTGCCACGTTTGTCGACTGACAGGTCTGAGAGATGCAGCAAACCAATGGGAGTGATGGAGTAGAGCCAGCTGGTAATGAATGTGCAATAAAAAGGACAATCCTTCACTCTGCATCTCAGTGAGCCTGACATGGATTGAGAGCAGACTTGATGAGAGGAGATGAGCTTGCTGAAAAAGTCTCCCAGCCTATAAATAGTCCAACGTCACTCCTCAGACAGCACTTCAAACACAGCAAGCCTGTGTTAACAATAAAGATAAATATCTGGAGTAGGACATGGCATTTTTGATTCTATCCTTTGTGCCTCAGAAGAAGCCACATTGGGAGGGCCTGCTTATGTCTTACTCTACCTTCTGTGGTAAAATTCAAAGGAACAGAAAGAACTTGAAATTCAATTCCACAGAGCAAACCACAGGCTGCTTTCCACTCATGACAACAGCTCCTGTTTACTCAGCAGCAAACACAGGTGGAGAGCTGTGTGAGAATAGTTCCCTTTTTTCTTCAACCGAATTGAAGAACACTACACACTTGATGCTTAGACACACCCTCACACACAACCAGTTGCTGTAGGTGAAAAAAAGAAAAGAAAAAAAAAACAAAGTTACCCATTATTTAACTGTGGTGAGATTGCAAAGGAAGGCTGTAGTGTCTCTTGATGGGGCATGATTTGTATATGGAACAATAACTTGAAAGGCTTATGGGTGAAGAGTCTAAGAGAGTAGAGGAGTAAAATGATAAGCAGCTCACATATATAATATTCCATTCACACAATCTTTAGGATATAATTTCATCCCTGGTACTAAGTAACAAAGAGGAAGGACATTTTCTACAAAAATAATGAATTAGCCTTTAGTGACTAAATTATCAACATGTAAAGCAACATATTTTGACATTTTCTTCCAGAGTGGGTACTGCATTGTATGCTAAAATCTTACATGTGTAATTCATTGTTATTATATAAAACAGATTTTTCTTAAGTGTTTGTGTTGTACAGAAACACAGCTTGTTTAGGTGGTGAAGTTAACTACTGAATTTATAATTATGATCCCCTTCTTTATGAGTGGACCCTCTTTCAAAGCTGATGTTAGAGCTTTGTGCAAACCAGTTCTGGGGTACAACAAATGCAGAATAAAATGAAGTTCAGTGGTGATAAAGAGGGTAAGGATGGAATAATCTGATCTTGGTCCACAATGTCATTGCAATAACTGAAAATGAATTCAAATACCCAAAGACATGTGCTCAAACAAAAAAAAATATTTTCTCGTTTTTAAAACCAACTCATTTTATCTAGGCTATGGTCCATAAACTTGTAAATGCTGTATTTAAAGACTAAACCTTTTTCCAGTACCATCAAATGCAAACAAATAATTAGATTGTAATCTAAGGCTTTGTCAAAGCTTTGTCTGTAGGTTTAGTTTGCTTCGTTCACTGCTGTAAACATAAAAAGAGCCTATGTGGGAGTGGGGTGGGAGGTATCAAGATGCAGTGGTGGATGGACATTGTGGTGGAAGAAGGATGAAGTCAGAGGGAAACAGATCCATCCATTTGGTGGTATAATGAGAAAGAGCAGCTGCATGACGGTAGGTCAGATGGCCCACATGTGAGGGAATGTACCATCCATTAACTCATTCTCCATCAGAGCTCCCACTGAATGTAGTTTTAGTAGTGCTAAAACTAGTATGATGGCTGACAGTGGAGGTAAATTTCATGTCCACACTACTCTTGAGAAAACCCCTGTAGCTCCAAAGTGTGAAAAACTGTCTAGGCTGCTCTGGTCATGAGTTGTTCAGCTGAACTGTGGCTGACCTTAACGGAGCACAGCTTGACAAACACTTTCCTTAACGCTGACCAACTGAGGTCAGCATTAAGAACATTTAAAACTGTAACAGTGTGATGTAGTGATTGTGTTTTTATGAGCATGCATGTACTGATTTTTGAAATCATATCATATGAATGGCAGCAGTTCTTTTAAGGTTGACCACTTTTACTGGGCTGGCACCTTCAATATATTCAGAATGAAGTTACACTTAACAGTAGATGTAATTATAAAATGTATAGATATACAATGAATTATAGAGGTTGACCAACATTTTCCAGAAATTTAATAAATATGTGCAGTAAAGCAGCTGGTGCCAGTAGTCTGCACATGTAGGATGGGGATAGGAGCACAGGGAATTGAGGAGTGGAGGGGGGTAAAGTTGCTACCGCTGGTATATTGGTTTATGTATCTGCATGTGAGTATCAAGGGATGTGTGATGGCATGATATCCACATGCAGGTACAAAGGCAAATATTTCTAAACATAACTGACGTATACTCATAATGTGTCCCTGATCCTATTTTGTGATCTGTATCACCCAGGTGGATTTGAATTAGTATTTAAATTTATTTTCAGAGAATACCATCTGTAGATTTATACATTCATTTCATTCTCACAATAGAATATATTATTCATACCTGTTTGGGCTCAGTTTTTTTCTGTTATACACTTGTAAGGTTACAATACAAAATGGATTGTGCTGTTGTTGTATATCTAAAGAAGTTAACTTAAAGGAACAGTTATGTACACATGTAAACATAGTATTAGTTCATTCCCATCTACAGCCTCAGTGTAACTCTGTGTAACTCAACTAACAAGCAATTACTTGTAGAAACAGTTACTTTTTTTTTTTTTTTTACAAAAAAAATTCTAAAGAATGGAAATGTATTACAAAATTTGATAAACATGTTGACATTAAAATAAAATGTTGTAATCGAAGCATGTTTAAAGAACATATGTATTAATGCACTGAAACCAAACTATTCAATTTTGGCAAAAAATTAAAAAACAAAAAAACAAACAATGCTGTGCATTCAGGCCACTTGATGACCACTTCGGTACAACAGAGAAAATATCACAACATTTTTTTAATTATAACTTTTGACTATGGGGTTGGCGCAGAGGAAGATTCCCTGTTAACTGTCAAATATTCCAATTGTTAGTTTGCTATGCGAAATCAGACTGAAAAGACTGCAAACTGCACCTTAAATTTTCTTTAATCAGCAAAAAGATCTGCCTTCAACACACCAAAGAAACAGCAAAGCAGAGATGAAAAAAACTTGCAGACTATGGCATTTGCACAAGCATACACCTCTACATGTCGTACTAATTTAAGCTCCTTAGGTGTGAGTGTTCTACATATAAAAATGATACACATTTCACTTGCATGTGTTCACACCTACTAAAGCAGGAACAGCATTTCTTGGAGGTGTTGACACCTGCAACCATTTCAGTTGATTGTACGGCTGACAGTCTGAGGGGGCTGAGCTTTGTTTCCTCTGTTGTTACAGGCCCTGGCAGCCTTTCTTTCCTCCAGATGATGACATTTAGTTCAGTCACTCAAGTGCCCTGCTTTGTAAGATATGTTATCTTGTAGCTGCAATTCTCTCCAAACACATCTGGTCATGGGGACTTTTCTTGGATGAGATAGATGCTCGTAAAGTACTCACTGGTGTTATCGACATGAGGTGGGCATATCATACAGTTTGTTTTATGCACTCTATCATCTTTTTTTCCAGTCTTAATTATTGTCTTACCTCTCATGAAAGAACTTTAGAATTCTCATGATTTGGTGCATTTTTCAACTAAAGTTAAGAAAAAAAGAGAGACCCATCAACTGGAGACTCACTTTCTTTCCCAAAGTAAAATTTTGCAGCTTAGAGTCACAGCAGTCTATGAATGTGAAATCATGTGATACCCAGGTTTTTGTATCAAGCAAATTGTTTAGGTGTGTTGTTGCTGCAAGCGGTGATATAGTTTCATAGCAACATAAGAATTCACAGCCACACAAGGCTCAAAAACAAACTGGGTTAAAGGAAACCCACAGAGCACTTTTTGGGTCACCAAATACCTCTGTGTTTACCATCAGCCTACTGTGGGATTGACTCTTCGATCCCCATCTCCTCCTGGGAGATTTTCAACCCTGACATGTGCAATGGGGGAGAACTTGAGCCTCGGCAGATTTCCCAAACAGGAATTTTCACTTCTACTCTTATAATCCTGTAACCCCCACTGCCTTCAAAACCACTGTGCGTATCTGCGTGTGTGCGTATCTGCGTGTGTGTGTATGTGACAGGTCTAAATCTTGTCCAAACAGCAAATCAGTACAAACCAGTGTTCAGTCTAAGCAGCCAACGATGCAATGTAGGCAAACACAGCCAATCAGCACAGGACTGTGCAATGACTGGACATGCTACTTTATGACCTTTAAGGTAAACTGCACAAAGACTTACTGAATGGAAATGAAAATTCCCTGCATTGTTGCTCTTTGCTCATATAACAACTTAATAGAGATCACATGTTTTATTTTGATAATGTTATCATTGTCTTTGAACCAGAACACAGGGGGAATGATTTAGTAGACATTCAACTGTACAATCCGAAATAAATGTGATGATATGGGAAAAAAGGTATAAAAAGGATACAGATTTACATTTTATTTGTGTGTGTGTGTGTGTGTATTGCCAAAATGAACCTAAGATGTTTTAATTGAAATTGACTTGTTTGAACAAGTCAACTTCATTTAATTTGTCAATATGCATTCACTTTTAGATTTCAGGCCCTCAGCACATATACCAAAAGCTTCTAGTTTATAATGCTTTTATTTATTGTCACTAAAAAATGTTTTGGTATTAAAATAATAAATAATGGAGTAATGTGGTCTTGAAAAGCATATTTTGTTGCTCTAAACTCACAATGTACTTTTCTGCGTTGATGCTGCCCTAACAGAAGTGCAAATTACATCTACATTGGGCAATGATGCAACCCCATACCATCACAAATCTGGCTTTTGAATTCTTTGCTGATATATAGTCTGGATGGCCCTTTCCATCTCTGGTCCAGAGAAAACAGCATCCAGTTCCTTCAAAAAGAGATCTCAAATACCATTTCATCTGACCAAAGTATTTTTTTTTTCCACTGAGTCATTGTCCACCTCAGATGCTGCTGACTGGGTGAGATCACCATAAGGCTTCTCTTTCACACAGTAAAATTGTAATTGGCATTTGTCACTATATTTTCCTAATATAATGATGTTATATTAACTATGAACAAGAGTTCTTGATGTATGAATCCCTCTGAGGAAATGGACATCATAGGTGTCCAGTTTAGGCTTGAACTCATGCTCCTTGTGAACTGAAATTCTATTTTTCTTGAAACTTAATACTGTAGAAGGGAAATATGAATGTCTCTTCTAATATTTCTTTGAGTAAAATTGCTTTTAAACCTTTCAATAATTTTTTTCACACATTTTGTTTGGCAAAGATTAGATCTACAGTCCATCTTTTATCACAGGTCGCATTGATTACTGTAATGCCCTGCTTTCTGGTCTTCCCAACAAAACCATTTCACTTCAGAACCCAGCTGCTCATGTGTTGACGAGGTCTAGAAAGTGAGCTCACATTACACCTGTTTTAAAATCATTACATTGGTTCCCTATGTCTTTCAGGGTCAATTTTAAGATACTTCTTAGGGTTTTTAAAAGTCTTAATGGTCTTGCGTCATCTTATCTTACTGATTTGCTTTTACCTTACGAACCCTCTCAGGCCCTGAGGTCCTTCTTAAAATTCCTGTTGTTAATACCAGAAGCCATGGTGAGGCTGCCTTCCAATACTATGCCTCTTGTTTATGGAACAGCTTATCACAGAACCTGAGAGCTCAGGCAGGCTCAAGACCTACCTTTTTAATCTGGCTTTTACGTAATGTATGTTTTAATATTGTTTTAGACTTCCCCTCTTAGATTTTCTTTTTATCTTTATTTTATCACACTATAGTAATTTAATTCAGATATCTGATTTATTTATTTGCCTTTTATATTGTGATTTATTTAAGTTGTTTTTATTTCTACCTTATATATATTTCTTATTTTTACTTTTATTTATTTATTTTTTTCTTTACTTTTTAACTCCAGTGTTGTCTCAGTGGGAACCTTCTGCACTGGAGGTACTATTGACTCCGGTTGCCATGGCGATGGCCTGAGGTCCATGGCCTGGGTCTGTGGCCCCACACCATGCAGTTTGGCTCTGGTGTTTGGCAGCTGCCTCTTGACGCAGACAGTTCCCTGTGATAGTGGGATAATGTTCCCTCACTGGTTCTTCTGTGCATAATAATATTTCACATGTTATTTTAACCTTTGATTGTGTTTTATTATTGACAGAGATCAAGGTCGATCTCGATCCAAGACTTTGTCGGCTGGTCCCCCCCTCCGGGATTCGGAGTACCAGGGGAGTGGAGGGGGGTGGGGACCGAATGGCAGCGAAGAGAAAAGCTTCAAATGGCGCGCAGCCGTACCAGGCGTAAGAGGAGTGGAGTGGGTGGGACTGGTTTTGTTTTTACTGTTAAAGCACTTTGTACTGCATTTTATTGTACGAAAAGTGCTATATAAATAAAGTTTGATTGATTGATTGATCTTTGCTGCTCAGTACTCAGTTTTTCAAGCTTTTGTACTGCTTTTGTACAAAACAAGAGTTACTATCATTTGTCATAATGATCCATTTTACATAACATCTTTTTTTTCTTTCACCTTTCACTAGCCATAAATTGTTTTGTAAGATTTGCTCAGAATATGTAGCAGGCCCGGATATGAAGAAATCAATTGAAATTGGTAGAAAAAATATATATTTATATCTTATTGTTATACTGACATATCCAAATCAATATAAGTCCACTGCAAGAATTATTGCATTATAAATTGATATTTTTCATGTGATTGCTTTTTATTGATCTGGGGTTGTAAAATCAAAACATGGCAAGGTGATCGCTGGTCAAAAATTTTCACCATTAAGTTGATTGATGAAATCCCTGAAAATGATTGTAACCAACAATAAGTACATTTTCTGTAGTGTAGATCTCTCTGAAATTTTTATGCTCATCATAGTTTTTGTGCAAATGCATTTCTAAATCACGGGTAGTGAAACTATATTTTAATCAAAATCAAACGGGTGGCTATTTATTCAGAACTGAGGCACCTTGGGGAAACATAAGTGGAAAGAGTGAGGTGGCTGCTTACTTTACAGTCAGAATCTCTCTCTTGCTGCCCCTCCACACACACTAACACGCATAAAAACACCCATTTACAATGGGTAGCTTTCATACGTGCCCCTATGAGCCGTAACACCTGTGAATTGGAGAAGCAGGAAAAGAGGGTGATTACTGCAGCCTTTCCAGCAATGCACCATTTAAATAAAATCACTATGTGGGACTTCACAAACATGTCACCCACCTGTTGCAGGAAGTGGAAATTATAGAGTGGGGTGAGAAAAAAAAAACAGGTAACAGGTTGTTTAAAATGACTGGCTCTGAGTGGAGGTGGTAGTGGGTATGATGTGTAAGTGTGTGTGGGGTGGGGAAGTTAACCTCATTCACCCATATAAAAACACCCTCATTCTGTACACAACTTGAGTGCCACTGTTTTTTAATCACAACTTTTATTTCAAGAAATCAACCAAATAAACTAATCATAAATTCATCTGACCTCTTGAGATCTACCCGGATTAAAAATATCTTCCTTTGGCTGCTGCATGTTTGCGGATCTTTCTGCCATGTGTAGTGATGATGGGGTTGGGCAATTGTTTTTAGTGCTTTGAATCATTGGAATTAGTTTGTAAAAAAAAAAAAAAAAAAGATTTGTTTAATGAATCATGCAGAGGTCTAGATGATCATAGCTCTGACTGCATATCAGACCTACTGAACTGAAACACAGCTGAAAGGTTTGTGATTCATCTATGATTCTCAGCTTCCAGCAGTGCTTCAGTGTTCCAGTCATTTTGACAAACACACCTGATTCCACTTATAAATCTTGACATATTCACATTCTTGACACATTGACATTCTCTAGTCATCGTCTTTATACCTCCCAAAAAGCCATGGTATTAGCATTTTTTTTCTTTTGCAACATTAAAAAATTCCAGTTTTGTCATGGATCCTGTGAAATTAAATAAATATATGCAACATATGGCTTTCCATAGCAGTAATCCCATAATTGTTTTGGGTACTGTTAATACCTCGTGTATCTCATTGTTCCTACAAAGAGCAGGTGAAAATTAATGTACAAGAAATAATATGAAGCATCTTAGCAGCACACACACTTGCATTGGATTCTTGGGGATATTGTCTCAGTCACTGAATTCATTCATTTCTCACTGAAAAATCACTGTAAGAAACCCAGAGTGATTGATTCAAATTTTGAGTTCTCGCTTCCAGACTCATCAAAGCATCTCTGGATAATTTTACGACTGCATTGAATGTTCCTCCAAGTGGTTAAAACTATCACACAAACTCATCTTTAAAGTGTGGAATGTTTACATTCCACACTTTAAAGATAAGACGGCTGTGCCATTAAAGCAAAGACGGCTGTGTCTATTGTTTGCTGCACATAAAAGTACATATGATGCCGTAAGTATTTGCATGCTTGCAAGGAGATATATAATCACTGCAAACAAATACATATGTCCCCTCCCCTACCCCCAAACATATCCACATGTAAAAACACAGGAGTAGCAAAGAAGCAGAAACCTTCTCACCCAGACCATGTTACTTAAGGTCCTTTCTGCACTCATGAATGAGCCAACTAAAATGTCGAGGAAGGATTAAACTGCTTTTAAGTTAAAAACAACATCTCCCACAGAGCTCAGAGGTGCTTGCTGTATGGATGAATCCTTACCTGTCATTACAAAAGAAATCAATTGTAATCTCCTATTACTTAGAACAGGGTGGAGAAGCTTTCATGCAAGGCATCTTAAAAAATCAAATTGTGCTGTCAGATGGGCTTAAGAGTCAGTTTATACACCTACAGAAACATGCCTGCATTTGTACCCAGTACTATTTATGAGGCTAGATCCTGAAACAACCACACAAACCTGACTTTCAGCCCAGACTTTAGTGTCAACATGACTCCTCATAAGTCCTGTTGTCTTTTGGGATAACATCACTCTCTCGCAGAGGAATCAGTCCATAAAGACTTTCAGATTATCCAAGTGTTAAACAGTATTTATGCAAACAAGGCAAACTGCACAGAGATGTTTACAGCACAAATCCATGTGCATTGATCAGCGGAGGGGGAACTGCCAACTGTGCCACATAAGCAGAGGAAGGGAACATGCACAGACAGAACAGAGGTGAAAATAGTGTGTGAACTACATCAGCACGCTCTCTCCTGGATAATTGCTGTTTTGTCTTGCCTGCATGTGCTGTTATTTATTTGCACAGGAAGTCAGACAGATTTCCTTGGGGCAAAAGATGTTTTTTGCTGAGGAATATCCCTCATCTTCCATGAAAAAAGAAAAAGAAAAATGCCTAAGAGAAGGACTCAGCATGTCCTGTACCATCAAGTTTTCTAATGTCCACAACATTAAATTATTTCGCAAACCTGAACTGCAGATGAAATACTGTTTTTTAAAATGCTGCATTGTTGGTAGTTGCATTTAGTAAACCTTTAAGGTTTCTTGGATTTCACTTTGAAGGCAACCTGCACACATTAGCCAATGCAATGCAGCAGGACAAGCTGAAAAGACCAATGATGAAAACATACCTCTTTCACTATACCCATTTCATTGAAAAACTAACAAGTAAAAAGAGAGAGGAAATCCAATCAACCCCAGAGGCTGAGTCTTATGTCCACAGGGATTGTTATCCCTATGATCAAGATTTTTACTTTAACCCCTACAAAGTTAGTGTAGACTGGCTCAAGCTGCATGGGGAAATGTGTGTCTCTGGCATGCAGGGCAACAGTTTGTGACAAGCATTTCCCAGGACAAACGGGGGAGGGTGGTGGTGATGGTGAGAGAAGGACTTGGAGATGAAAGGGTGGCTACAGCTCGATGCACAGCTGTTCACAATGTCTGTAGATGAAACGTTTAACTGTGAAACATTAGTCAAATGTGCTTGCCATAGTTTTTTATGCACACACATGTGTAATATTGTGGAATGTGTCTGTACATGCAGGAGGGCAAATGGACTCATGACTGTTTATAGCTGTATGTTAGAATTTGTGAGTACAAATCTGGAAAAGACGTTTATTGAGTTTATTTCACTTACATCTGTTGCTCTTCCATTGGTGCATGGCTTTTACAGCAGAAATTAGTCCACAACTGTGTTATAGTTCCTAAATGTCAAATAGCTCAAAATCTCATACTTACTGAGAATTCTTTCAAGTTTAAATATTAAATTATTCCTTTATTTTTATGACTCAATGCAATAGACATTAGCACAACTTCCATTACTGAGATACCAGTCTCAGAGTGAATCCCCTTTTGCATGGGAGAAATTGGTGTTGCACAGTTTTTCCAGAAAATTGTTTTGTATCTCTTTATGGAAATGGTTATCATTTTCTCTTTGCTTTGGGGTTTTCTTTGTTTTAAAATTTTCTTAAAACACTCCATAAGCATTCATTTGAATTTAAGTCAGGCAGGCTTCTCTCTTCACATTGCGATGTGGTATGACAGGCTTGTGGATAATTTTCCCAATTGGCCCTAAGTTTAAACAAATCCAGTGGAGCAAGAGAGAGTTTGAATGCAGGTGGAGAGACCCAAGGAGAGGAGGAATGGTCAAGTAAGCCAGGGAGTGATTACAAAGAGAGGGACTGAGAAAGAAAAATGCAAAAACAGTATGTTTTACTGTAGTTCTCAATTACAAATAGGCATCTACAAAACGCTAATCAAAGGTACATCATGTTTGAACTGTTGCTTCCCTCCACCCACTGTGGATGGAAGTAACCCACTTATTGCTTTTTGCTAATGTTTGGTTACTCAGCATCGTCTGTCGGAAATGAACAAAGGTGATGAGCACAATAGTTTAAAACTGGATGATTTGCTGAGTTTTTAGTCTCAGTTTCCCTGCCAACCATGACCTGTGTCAAAAAGTGAAAGTGCCTTCAGTGGAAACATGCTGTTCTCACTGCACTTTGATGCAGGATTAAGAGAAAAAAAAGATGCTAATTAAAAAGTTAACAGTTAATATAACATGTGACTCCTGACTGGCTCTTCAGTTTACAGATAGCATGAATTATCTTTGCATACATGTTGAGTGACAACTCTTAAAAAAACATCATGGTGTTAAAATAACCCTAGATCTATTATTAAATGGCAAGGAGTGTACACTTTCATTGGGGACCAAAACAACATGAATCTTAGCAGTTTTAAGTAAGAATAGAATATGTGTTTGCAGCAAAATGGCAGTTAATGTTAGCACTTATGGGAATCAAGTTGTGTCAAAAGAAATCACTATTTTATCCTCTGAAAAGACTCACAAATGTAATCCCACTAAAGGTTTAGTTTTCATAGTGTCCCTACAGTCAAACTTATGCAATTATAACTTTGTAAGTGTATTAAGTGTTTGTATATGAACAAGCTAGTGAATGCCATGGAAACTATTGCCAATAGACACAAGAGGAGGGGAATTTGTGGACTTTCATTCTATAGAACTAGATATTAATGATAAAGTGGACAACTTTTATAAGCAAACTCTATTAAATTTCCTTCTTTTACATCTGTTGACCATATATTATGCAACATGTGGTAGTTAGTTTGTGAGGATCAGGAGATGCTTGTACAAACAGTCCTTTTTATACACTTTCTGTTCACATGTGAAATTAAAATTGCTTTGGTTTGTCTGTAGGGATCTCATCCACTATATCACTTAATTAGAGGGAAATTTTGATTATTCTTAGAAGCTTAAAAAAGCAATTTATTTTGACATAAGTCTATTGCTCCCTATGCTCACAT
>JAOWBL010001830.1:0-14655 GCA_028564865.1 Zenarchopterus dispar
CCTTTATTTATATATATATATATATATATATATATATATATATATATATATATATATATATATATATATATATATATGAACAGGGCATGAATCTACTCTACTACCCTCTCCATGGCAAATTACCCATCATGCTTTTGTGCAGCCAGGATGACTGGCATGCCAGAGGCTCAGCCTTATCTTGGTTTTGCGTCCTCTGGGACTATAACTGGAAACAAACAGATTTGGGACAGCCTGCCCTTACAAATATTGCTCGGGCCAATCACTGACTAGGGAAGGGTTTAAGCAACAGGGAAGCAGCTCGGGAGAGTTCATGATGTTTTCTCAAGGGAAACTGGAGGAAGGGAGGAGCTAGCTCTGTGATTATTGATATCCGGTCTCAAATGACAAACACAATGTCATCGAGAAATCCCTTGGTCTAGCATTAGTAACTATAGGCAACCCTCCCTTGCATGGAGGACAGTGTCCACAGTTAGTTTGCATTTAATTTTAATCAGCACTTTTTAATACAGTTGTATTCAAATCCATGACCCTTCTATCGCTTTTTTATTTTTACTTTAAAGTAGTGCATATTCCATCTATCCATTAAATAACTTCATCTTATCTGAATACAGGACGCAGGGGCAGAAGCCTAAGCAGAGGCCCAGGCCTCACTCTCCTTGCCCATCTCCTCCACCTCTTCCAGGGGAATACCAAGACAGCAGAGAGATATGTCTCCCCATCATGGCCTCGTGGCATCCATCCAGTTGGACACACCCACAACACCTCCTCATAAGGCACACAGAGGGCATCCTCAAAAGATGCCTGAACCCCCTCAGCTGGCTCCTCTTGATGTGGAGGGTGTCTGTAGTTCGACTGAATGAACTTCTCACCTCTCGTCTCTAACAGAGTCCAGCCCGCAGAGAAAACTTGTTTAAGCAGCTTGTCTCTGTAATCTCATTCTTTCAGTCACTACCTACAGTTCATGACCAAAGATGAGGGTAGGAACAAAGATCAGCCGGTAAACAGAGAGCTTTGCCTTTTTGTCTCCTTCCCTGCTTCACTACAACGGACTGCTCCACTCTTAATTACTCCCAGTGCTGTCCAGATCTGCCTGTCAATCTCCAGTTACTATTCTGCCTTTACTTGAGTTGTACTCTTGCGTACTACATTAACAAAGGCTTTTAAAGATTTTCTCAACCACCAACAACCATTACCTATCAAAATATCAGAAGAAAAGTCAAGGTTAGCTTTAAAATTAAATGTATTTTTCTAGTTTCATATATTGAAGAACTTCCACATTAAAATATTGCGTAATATGACTCTAACCACCAAAATAAAAAAAGGAAAAATGCTACAGTTTGGATGAAAGACTATAATCATCGCAAGATGGAAGGACACCGTGCAGGGGACAGGAGAATATTAAATCTACCAGATATGCCTTCAGTCTCCTGAGTTTAAAAAAAAAGAGGCTTTTAAAATTTTTCTAAAATTCATGATTACATCTTTTTTATTCAAGAAAAGCTTTTATAGATTAAAAGTCAGAACATTGCCCTGGATGCTTTAAAGTTTTTTGTATGCCATTGTTTAACATTTGTCTAGTAGTTTCAGTGGTCAAAACATCCCAGCAGCAGAGTGACTCAGTGCTGGAGAGCTACACACACACACACACTCACACACACACACTCCTTCCACTGTCTTTGTAGGGACCTGATGCATTCTTACACCTTTTTAGCAGAACCAGAACTCTGGAAGAAAATGTGGAACCTCAAACAAACCTTTCTTGCTGTTTAAAGCCAAAGCCATCAGAAGACCAAAATGTATTCATAATAATATTTCCACAGTAAAGAAAGCTTTTAGACTGATCAACAGTGAATTTAATCCTTGCACATTTATATTTTCACACATTTAGAAGGAGCAGGCTCACATGGTGCACTCACTAGAGTAATGGCTTGAAGCACATGGCAAAATGACATTCAGAATGTTTTATTTGGCTCTACCTGACTTTTAACTTCATGTAATAGTGAAACACATACATGTACCTCTACCAGGGGACTGTTTCCCGTGGCAGTGGTGGATACAATAGTCCTTTATTATCATTCCAACCCCACACTTGAAGATGAAAAGCTGTTATTTTGATTAAATTCTGAACCATTTTGTCACTCCACCTATTTTGCTTGTTGCAGCTGAAGACTTGTGTTTCACAGGATTCACCTTTGCAATATACCTGGGGCTAGTTGCATAAACAAAGAGTAAACACAAACAACATTATTAATGGCAGAGTATGTTACTCTTTTGTTGTGTTAATCGATTACATTATTTTTTCTTTAAACTTGTGTTTCCAAAACAGAGCCCAACAAATGGAACAAATGCTGTTTTCTTCCACTCTCCTGATGAGCCTCATAGTTTGACATTTTGTAAAGCTGCACGTCTTTGCAGCTGTTTTCAACGTAATGTCTGTTTACGTGTGCTGCAAGAAATTAATTTTTATCTTCAAATTAGAAATTAAGTAAGTGTCTAAACCCATTCCTGGTTAAAATGGAAGTGGAAATCATGCTTGTGTACGTGCATAATATTTCACAGTTATCGAGATATATAAAAAGAATACACACACAGAAAGTTAGGATGTAAAAATAGGATTTAAAAAATAACATATGCATCCTTTTCCTCTGTGCAAACAGACATAATTAGTCACAGAAAATGTATTAATTTAAACAAAGGCCTGTTTAGGTGTTCAGAAACAAGCTATTGATAAATTTTGCATTGTTAATGCAGAGAGCATTTTAACTCATGATGGTCATACTTGTACAAGAGTTGCAGCACAAACAGATGACCACTACTGCACTCATCACTGGATTGTTGGGATTTTCCTTGTAACACTGTTTTATCTTTACCCTACAGTGTGAAGTGCCTCGAGGCAACTTTTGTTGTGAATTGGCGCTATATAAATAAAATTGAATTGAATTGAATCATCTAATATATTCTAACTGTGAAAAAGACAAAGCCAAGGAAACAAAAAATGATTCACGATCCTTCTCCAGAGAGGTGCCAAAACAAACCAAGAGAGCCAAAATCTCACCAAACATGGATTTCAAAGCTACTGTGCATTGGCCTAAGACAAACACACATTTTCTAAAATGAGACAACATAAAATACAAAAAAAAGACATCTATCCAGACTCCCGTTCAGAGTTCCATGTGCGTGTTGATTGGAAGGTCATAACCAGAGACGAACAGCTTTGTCTCGTCTGTGTGTCCACCAGTTCCTGCTCCTCTTCTTTCTTCGTCTGTCAGAAAAACAGCTTTGGCAGCAGCTCAGCCACCTATTTGTTCTGGACTGTCAAGCCAACAAAATACAGCTTAAAGTCTGAAAATCACTGTAAACAACTGGCACAAAGCTCTGGTTTTATAACCAGACCCTGCAGCAGTCACTTTTAGCAAAGGAAGACCCCATTTCTGAAGATGTGTGGCGAGTGGAACAGATTTGCTCGGACCCTGATTTGTCCAAATAGCACTTACATAAGTGTTCCTGCAGATATTCTTTTTCAAAAGGATTGCTTGATACATTCACCAGGCAGGTGAAGGATTTGAATCAAGTCTTTAGTCGCTTGAAAATACATTTTTAAAAATGAATAAAAAGGGGGAAAAGGTTTTATTTTCCTGTGCTGCAGGGACCAGCGTGATTACACATTAATATTTAACTTTAATCATTTGCAAAATCAGCAACAGAGACACACAGGAAGGAAGTAGGTTTGACTAGTAATTATGTCAGTTCCTTTCCCTTAAGGAAGGTAAAACATGCAAGTTGATAGTTTTTGCACTTTATTTTATTGTCTGCAAAGTAGACGTAGCCATCTGAGATATCAGTGAGGGGCTTTGATGATATAAATGATTATATTTCAAATTAATTACACTTTACAAAATATACATTTTTTTAAGCAACAACTGATCCAAAAGCAGTATGTGGTTGGACTGATCATTTAATTGTACAACCAGTTACAACCCCATTTCTTCAGTCAGGAGGCCCAGCCAAAAGATTCTTTAAAAAATAACAAACAAACATAAATATTTCTTCTCTGACAATGATCAAGCGATCAGGCTTCCTCCGAGAATAGGAAAGCTCTTTTTTTTTTTTGAGATTTTTGTCCTCAAATCTTAACTTACGTCCCATGTGCTACTGCAGATTGTCCTCCTGGTAACTAACCTGGAGGTGTTATAAACCTGTCATCAGCTCTCTCTCTGCAGATGTCAGTTCCACACATCAAATCGCTCACATGGCAGGCATCCCATTCATGCTCTAAGAATGAGGAGTGTTTGTCGCCTCTGCAAAGGATCTTGGGCCACATTAAAAGTTAAAGGGGCTACTCAGCTTTGTGGAAATGACAGCATCCAGCATGAGGCGGATATCTAATCAAAGTTGAGATCGCTCAATGCATCAGTGTAAACACAAAACCTTCTAGGCCTGCTGCAAGTTAAAAAAAAAAAAAAAAAAGTAAATGCCAAAAAAGCATGAAGGAAAAGTTCATTTTTGCTGTTGCAGGTTACACCGGTACATCAAACTGTTCTGTTGACATAAAGTACTGAAAATTCATGTTTCACTCAGACAGAGTTCTTGGACAGGCTGGTGGAATTCCCAAAACTGCTGCCAGAACGCCGGGTTGACCCGGCAGCATCGGCGGCATTTTCTCCACAGGTATAACACCACAACAGCTGTCCCTCAAAAACTCAAAATCCTAACGGGGGTTGAGTTAAAACTCAAATATGGCTTAATTATTAAAGTACATGCCTCCACCCAACCAAATAGGGGGAGCAATGAGACGAGACCTCATAGTCTGGAGTCAGTCACTTATGGATAGTACACCTTAATCTCCAGGAAGTATTACACATTCACAAAGAAGGTATCTTAACTGAACTAAACCTATGCTTGGGAGTGTACATCATCCCAAACTGCTTCTCTGTCAGAGCGGATGGCGAGTATCTTCTCTGTCCATCCAGCCGATGGCTGGAATCAAAGCGGAAGAGAATCAAAGGAAGAAATATGATTAATAAGAAATGAAAGATCAGACCAAGAGGATGAAATAATAAAACGTGTCAGAACATGAAAACACAAGGTGAGAGATGCGGGGAGTGAGACAGGAAAAAAGTATTTCAAAAAAAGATGGAAAGACTACATAACCCCAGCGAAAGACTCGTTGCCCAATGAATGATCCAGTACACGTCAGTCACAAAATGAAACCCAATGACAGGTGAAGTGAACGACATTTCTAATCTTGCTACGCTGATCTGTGTTTGTGCAGATCTTACTTTGACACATACAGCCTGCAGGAAGGATGCCACTTTTTTCTGCGAAGTTTAGTGTCTCTAATCTGAACCTGATTAAGCTCCAGAAACTTGATTCCTCAGCCTACAAGACCCAAAAGGCCATCAGTCTGTTTACTAGCAGAGGTGTCCACAGTGGACTTCTCACTACTGTTTAAGTGGCAAGAGTCACTCAAGAAACCTTGTCCCTATGTGCCATAGTAGTGTCAGTGTCCCCTTCTGTTTGATACTGAGAGACCATGCAGCAGATCCCTGATCTTATGAAGCAGCCTGTTGAATAGAAACATCTGAATCTGTACGGGACCACATCTGTCTATATGCTAATTATTAAGGTGAGGCAGTGATGAATTTTGAAGGACACGGGGGTGAAATATGACATTCAACGAGTGCAGGGTGTGTAAGATGTTTCAGTAAAAGCCTGTAACCTGAGCAGATTCTCTCAAGTTTCTCTGCAGCCTGATGGACTCGCAGTGTGAGAGTCAGAGAGGATTTAACCGAAATGATTTTATTAGTGTCAGCAGGGCTGCAGTATACTGCTGACAAGGTGAGGATGCTGAAATGTGCTCTTCATTGAGAGCTGATAACCGGTAAGAGTAAGGGGTGGGGGCTTGGGGGAGTGGAGAGATCTGAGTGTATTTCTGTTTGAGATTATGAGAAAATGGTCTGAGGCAAGGGATTAAGGGCAAAGGGGACTGAAAATTGAGTGAATATCTGTCTGTCTGGGTGGACTGATACACCAAAATTTCAATTAATTTAATTCTGGATCAAAGACAGACAGTTTTTATCTTCTAGACGTGTCCTTGAGTTCAAGGAGAAGTTTTAAGTCAACTGCGTAGGCATCTTCTCTTGCTGTTTTTTAGTTAATTTAACTGCAGCAACCCAAGACGTTAAAAAGGCACGTTAAAGAAAATGAACATTCATATGAAAGAGAAAATACACGCTTTATAACACAGTTTGAGCTATGTAGCACCTTTATATATATTTTTTTCTTATTAGCAGAAATTGTTTTACACTAGTTTTGACTAAAACCTTTTAAGCTGCTTGCATGAACCAGTTTTCAAGCTGGTGGGCTCACATTTGATCCGAGTGTTCTTTTGTATAAAGATGAGTTCATGGTCGACTCAGCGATTGCGACGTTTCCAGGTCCTGTGACTGTAAAACCCAGATCACATCCCAATCACTCCCACGCTTGACAGCTGATGTGAGGGTTTGTGCAAATACACTCTGTTTTCCATCAAATGTGTCATGCCATTTAGTCAGATGTAGCTGCACAAACCCAATCCATGCTGTGTGAGATGTGTTCAGTATATGTCTAACTATGTCTTTATAAAAGTCAACATTAAAGATGCTAACTGACGCTAACTGAAAGATGCTAATTTTTTTCCAACTTCTCACTGCTCAGTCTGTCTTTGGAGTGAAATTTCTTCTATTCCTGGGAAGAAAAAGGAGAAAGGTTAATAGTATTTTCTATTTGAGAAGAATTTTTCTCACTTTGAAATCACAGATCTTTTGTAAGTCACACGATACATTCAAGATTGATGAGCAGCAGCATCTGTTCATTCAAGATCACTGCAGTTGTTTTTCCTCCTTGGAAATATGGTACACATATCTGATTTTTTCTGTCCAGTAACTGCCATAACATTTGCTTTTATACAGGTGTTTAGACTATTTACGCAGTTTAAATGTCACTATTTGATGACATTGCCATTTAATGTCTCACTTAATCGAGATGAAAACCCAAATCATGCAACATTTTCCTCCATTTTATCCTTACTTTTCTACTTTGTGCTCACTCATGAGTGGTTATACAGCTAGACTAATTCTTTTAGGCTAATATTTATGATTAACATTAGACTAATATTTATAAGGCTGATGGATCTCTCACATGGTTGAGCAGGCGTCTCATGTACAGAGGCAACTTTCCTCTTGCAGGTGGACAATGCTTGAGTCCCAACTTTTTACCATTTGCTCTGTCTTCACCCTCTTTCTTTCTATAAAGGCCACTAAAGGCACAAAATTTAAAAAAAAATGTAACAAAACAAAATCTTTATGGTGCAGGCTTCTGCACCTTTTGTGGGTTATGGTTCCTGTATGTTCTGATATGTTGTCTTGTCATATTTTCCATCCACATATTGTGACACTTTTGCGTTTTGCAGATGTGGATGCAGATGTAACTGCCGAATGTTTACTGGTGAAACAGAAATCTCAGCTGCTGCAACTGTTGACACAGCTGAAGGTTTAAAGAGGCTCCTAATCGACGCTCCATGTCATCTAATAAATAAATAACAGGATGCCGAGCTGAAACGAAACAGACACCGAGTCACTTTTCTGTCAGGTCACATGTCTTCCGTCATTTAAAATGAGACGTAAACACAATGTTCCTTCAAAATTATCGGGTGTGCATGACAGAAATATATACAGAATTTCTCTCTTCTGACAGTTTTAAATGTCAAATCAACCAGACAACCAGACTCCTCCCAGAATGCATCTGTTTCAGGCTTCTGAAAGATCTATTACCAATATTACGACATCTGAAATGTCTTCGTAATTATAGCAATTACTCTCTTCAGTTTGCAAACGCTCACGGAGTGTTATGAAAAGGTGATTGCAGTGGTCAGCAGTCCTCATTAAATGTTTTGTGCATTAAGTTTTTGCTGCCACTTCACAGGGGGATTGTGCTCATTTAATTTAAATTTCAGGGTCATGCAGCCCCTATGTATGTATGCCTCCAGCCTTTCCTCAGCTTGCATATAGGATTAGAAGAATTTATTCATTTGGGGGAAAGATCTCTTTGACTTTGTTTCATTCTGGGTCGTTAAAATGCACATTAAAATCTCCAAACTCCCCATGTGGAGTCTCTGTGTAAATTTCAGGCATTCTGCATATTTTTATTATTATTTCCCTAACGTAATTACTCTAGGATTATTGTGTGTCTATTCTCCTGTCAAAGAATGATAACCAAACCTACATAAAATAAGAAAGTCGTTTTCTGAAATTTTTTTCAAAAAGCAAAAACAGCTGAACCAAATATTTCGTTTATCTTTTTCTGTTTTCTGAAAAATATGACCTAGGCCATTATTTTCAGAGGGTGACAATAAGTAGATCAAACTCTAATATTTTTCTGTGTTGACAGAAAGCTTTTGGAAACCGCTGGAGCAAAGCTGGATCCATTTCTGTGAGTTCTCGTTTTGACCTTCTCTCATTTTCTGGGGAAACAGCTTCACTGAAACATGTGATGTTGATTTTTTTTTTCAGACAGTACTCTTAATCTGAAAGAAGAAGAAGCGTGATTAAATATAAAACAGTTTTCACTATCTCATCTAGGCACCATCAGCAGTGATTCCCTGCTTCCTCATCGCTGCAGACTGAATTTGAAAGCGCCTTTTTGGACCTCCACAGCTTTCATTTAACCTCCAGTGTCAGTACTTCATCGGGGTGTTCAGACCATCACTCAGTCAGAAACCAAACTGACCTCCTTCTTGTCCTCTTTCTCTTTTATCTCATCTCTCTGTTTGCATTAAGATGATTGGCTTCGCTGCTCTCAGATGAAAACACCACTTAAACAAATGAAACGTGGAAGGACACAAGTTAAACCTCAGGAAGAAGTTTAACCCAACACTATCGAAACGATGTGTTTAAAAGCTTCAAACCTGTCCTGTAAACTCAAAATGGTCCACTAAAGCCTTTTTCTTTACCTTCCTCTCAACGAACTAGGAATTTGAAATGAAAATATTTGATTTCATTGTGAAAATGAGTGATTATGAGCTTTATGATTTTATGTTTGTTTTCCTAGTGTGTGATATTCATTTCATCTGGCCAGAACACAGTAATCGAACTACAGCATGGACAAAAATGACCTCCAAAAAAAGGGAGTGGTAATAACAACAGGAGCTGGAGGTTTAGATGAAGTGTAAAATTTATTTCTGCAGGATCAATACTGGGCTAAATCACATACTTCACACATCTCCGGATTCAAGACCAGAGTTATCATAGTTAGCAAAATCTAAGACTAAAACTGAAACTAACAGCGAAAACACAGTCAGTTCTCTGCATCCTGACCCATCCTGCTGCAGCAGCTGGGTTTGTGTGGTCCGTCCAGCCATCCCATTTCTTTTCCTTTTTCAAGACAAATAATTGGTCTTGGTCTTCTGGGATCATCTTTTGATTTCCAGCAGGCTGTAGCAACTGATGCACAAGAAGCTGTCTGTGGATGTCCTTGGTTAGGCATAAAATCAATCAGAAAAATAAAGCAGCTCTTGAACACTTCTGGATGAGTCATTGCATAACCTACAGCCTTCAGACCCAAATCAACAAATTTAAGCTAAACCCCTCAACAAAACAAATATGTGTACTTAATTCATATGTTCAATCTTATTTTCTCTCTTCTAAGTTTTGAGGCACTACTTGTGAAGCAAAAGGCTCTCTGATACTGCTCAGAACAGCTAGTTGAACTGAATTTGTTTTCCTTATTATTTCCTTCTTTTTTTTTCTTTTTTGGCTGGGGGTTCTGAGACTTTATGGGGAAAGCGAGCAGAGGATTCACAACCCGTTGGTGGATTATGCTCTGATTCTTAATCATCAGTAATCCCTCCATTCTTCTCCATATTTTGCTGGATTGGTGTATTTGTGGGAAAACTTGAGTTACCGAAGCCAACTTTAGGGTTTTCCAGCATTTATGTGTGACTTTAGTTGTTGGTTTAGAGAGAGGATTAAAGCCCCAAGTCAGCAAGAACACTAAACATAGCACATGCTCATACACACATTAAACCAAAATAAAGTCCCAAAACACCAAAGTTAAGTGGGGGAAACATATTAAAAAATAAATCATTGTGGTGTTTGCGGTAGCTGGTATGAGACGTGTGAAGCTGCTGCAGAAACATTATCTCTCTGAGTGTTTAGTCATTTTCTTTTCTAGTCCACTGCAGCAAATCTCAACCTCGTCCACTTAAAACTAAATATCATAAGTAAATATTACAGAAGCTTGGCTATAATACCTCCCACTGAAGCAGACATTTTAGACTTCAAAAATATGAGTTAACTTATTTATCTATGAAACTTAATGACGTAAAAAGCCGGATGACTTCCCACTTCCTGCTGAAGTCTGAGGTCTTTGGACTTGAGGACTTCAGGTATAGTCATTCCCCTCTGGATGGCATTACGTTTTGCACCAAGCAATGCCGTGAGGAACCTTGGAGCTGCTCTTGATGACGATTTATTCTTTAAAAATCACACATAGAAACAACTTTGCAGAACTGTTTTCCTGCTCCTTCATAACTCTGGGAATAAAAAAAAAAAACTTACCCAGAAGAATTGGTCCATGCATTTGTTGCTTCAGAAATGTACTGCTGCAGTTCTGTGTTAGCAGGGTGAACTAAAAGTACTCTGAAACGCATTCAGCTGATCCAAAATGCTGCAATGAGAATTCTGATGAGGATTAGCACAAATATTCTTCTCACTGGCTTCCTGTTAAATTCAGAACAGACTTTAAAATTCTCCCTGAAGGGTCTCTCCTCCTCTCAGCGTAAATACCTCATTGTTCCATATTATCCCAGCAGAGAACTTTGCTCTCAGACAACGGGAGGCAGAGCCTCAGGTGTCCTGCTCCTCTCTCATGAAACCAGCTCCCAGTTGGTGTTTGGGACACAACCTTCTCTACTTTTAAGATGAGGCTTAAAACTTTCCGTTTTGATGGAGTTTACAGTTAATGCTGCCTCAGATGCCCCTGAACCATGCCTTTGGTTCTGCTGCTGCGGGCCTGGACTGCTGAGGGACCTCCCATGATCCTCTGGACTCTTTCCTCACTCGCTTCTCTTCACGCCTCCTGCGCGTACATGTCAAGACCCAGCTCACTGAGCTGCAGCACACAGAGACTGAAAATACTAATTCAGAAAGTCAGTTGTTTTGTTGTTAAAAATGAACATAGAGAGATTTTGAGAAATCAGTGCCAACATCTGCACGGCAAACATCAGCACAAATGGTGAGTCCCGGGGACAGTTTAACCACACCCTCACAGGTGGAGCGCATGAGCCAGTTAGAACTACACCTGACTCTTTCACTGCTGTTGTAAAATCAGCGATAATGGAGACAAATAAATATTATTAGAATTAACTTTTCTTCCTTTGTATCTCATACCCAGATATCTTATTTATTGTCTCTGTTTATTCCTCGGTCTTTCCTGTCATCCCAGACCTCCAGCCAGCTGAGGCAGATGGCCGCCCTCCCTGAGTCTGGTTCTGCTGGAGTTTGTTTTATTCTAATTACTGTTATCATTATTGTTTATTTAATCCCTGATAATTTGGGATATCCTTTCTATTATCACCTCATTTTTGCCCAGTATGTTTTTGATGAAATCGCTTTATATGAATATTAAATCTGGGAATAAGTTGGATTAAATGACTTAGAATGAATTATACTGAGCTGTATTTGAGCGGACTGTTTTCAAGTTTTTCCTTTTCCATGGAGTTCCTTGAGATGTGTTTTGTTGTGAGCTGGCACTAAATAAATAAAGTGAATTGAATTCTAATTTAAATGTAGTGAATTTAATATTAAGTTTGGATGAAAAAATGTAAAAAATATTTGGATGGCTTGGTGGTTAGCACTGCTGTCTCACCACGACGGGGTCCCTGGTTTGACTTGTTTGCATGTTCTCCCTGTGGATATGTGGGTTTTCTCCAAGTACTCCAGCTTCCTCTCACAGTCCAAAATATGTATGTAAGGGTTCATTTGTGATTCTAAATTGCCAGTGGAAATAAGTGTGATATGTGGTGCTTTTTTTTTCTTTTTTTTTTTGTCTAAATGTGGTCCTATGGTGGACTGGCGACCTGTCCAGGTTGTGCCTACCTTTCACCCACCAGAAGAAAGCTGGAGTAGGCTTGACAATGTTGAGAGTCAAATGTGCAAATGTGGGGTACATTTAAAAAGAAAAAATAGAAAAGTGGAGTGGCCCAGTCCCCACTTCCAGTTTTTTGGGGGTTTTTTTCATTTGTAGGGGGTTGCCACTGCAGATATTTCTCTTCCCGACACAGAGATGACAACGGTTTCACATCAGAAGCACTTCCTGACACAACTTTCCTCATTTATCTGGGTTTGGGACCAACACGAGGGGCTCGGACACTGGGGGGTATTTATGAGTCCAGTGTCTTGCCCAGAAGCATATTACCACTTGAGGAGGCTTGGGATTGATTGAATGACTCTATCCTAAGACAGTTTGTTAACTATACTAGTATATCACACAGCTTATGAAGAGATCATTTCCACATACAACTAAAATCAATGCAAATGCAGGATAACCAGAAGCAGAAGACAGACCACATAAACCACGTGACTGAATCTAGGATCGGGACAAACCATGTAGACACTGACGATCACCAGAAGGACAACTGGACACAAAGGGGAGCAGAGGAAGTCATGCAGCAAGGCCAAAAAACAAAAATTCACAAAAAAGCCCAAACTAAAACTTAAACAGATTCAGATAAAGCCATAATCAAAGCCAAAAAACACAACACACTAGTATTTTGATGTTACTGTAATAAATAGCTAAACTCTTCAAATATTGCCCAGTTTGTTTGTTTTTTTGTTTGTTTGTTTGTCTCTGAAATAAATAATGTTTGATGTGTACACTCCACAAACCAGGACTCTGAAACATAGTTATGATCAATGCCTCTCCCACAATTGAGACGTTACTGTTCATCTTTTCTGAAATACTTTGAACATTATTTCCATCTGAATGCGGGATGAAAGGCGTTCCTATGAGGGAATAAGGCCTGAGGCTTTTTGTGGGCAGGACATAGTCCTACTTTACCTTGAAATTTAAGTAGGAAGCTTTCACCAGTGAGTACAAGGTAACTATAGTTGAGAAATGTTTTGGTAAAATCAATCTAACCTTTGAATCAAAGACTAACAAGTGGCAGCAGTAAAAGTTGTGAGTCTTACTGTCCACTTCACGCAGCAAAGCAGAGGTGTGTGTACATTTTATAGATATTTTAGCCCTGCCGACAAAGAAAAAGTGAAATCAACAAGTGTTTTGATATTGAGTCTTCACAAGAACCCTCCAGCTCTCTGTCCACATCTTAAATGGTAAAAACAGCATTTCTCTGGTCATTCAGAACTATTTGTGCAAATTTCTGAACCCACTTAAAGGCCTTTTGTCCATTTTCAAGTAGCACTTTAAAGTCTAAATGATGTGATCCTGATACAGTGAAGAGCACTCCAGACTTGAATTTTGCATTTCAAGCGTTTGACTTTTTTTTTTTAATCTTTTTATACGAAGCTGACTCCAGTGATGAAGTCAAGGACACTTCATGAAAACTGAAGCAATTTCTGGTGCCAACAGCTATTTTATTCACTAAAAAATAACGAGTCTTCGCTTTTAAAAAGTAAGCCAAAATAATTTCGATCTGCTTTTAGATGTAACTTTGATTCTCAGAGAGTTTGTCCCACTTCTGCAAAGCAAATCCATAATCTGACAACATTAACAGCAGTCAGGGTCGACTCAGCTTTTGAAGCGCTTTTGGCATTCAAAACATGAGTGATTAGTAATTTTACTTCAGTATACAAGAAAATGTTACAAAGACTCTCTTCTTATTTCCTTGCTGACACTGTACAGCTTCGGTGAGACATTTATAAAATATTATGTATCTTATATATCATTGATTGTTTAGTAGGGGTGATTTTGTTGCCTAGCACCTGATCAACATCACTGGTGCACTTTTCATGGCCTTTATATTTAGTATACAGATTAGGTCAAAGTATGCAAAGACTTGATGCATTCACAAATATTGTTAAAACTCACACAAACATAGTTTGTAATGTCACCCAGCCCTAAAGTAAGTGCCTAATGAGCCAACGGGTCCCCAAGGGGATTGTGGGAGGCAGGTTATCTTGACGAGTGTGTGACCTCCTGCAGAGTGGGCAGCTTGCTTCTCATTAGCATAATAACCTCAAGAAAAACCGCATAATTAATGAGGCCCATCCTCAGAGGTCCTGTCAGTCTGTCTGCATAAGCTCAGCTTAAAAGATTCTCATTTAAGATAACAGAAATCCATTTGCTTCAATGTCATTATTGGAACAAAATGATAGATTTTATGTCATCATTTGAAACATAAGAAATGCCACTGTCATGGCAACGTGGCATTGCAAAGTAATGATGCAATCCTTGGTCACAGATAAGTCGTACATTTTCCTTAATGGTTTGAGGAAAATACTTTTTTCTTCATAATAACTAAGAATGATGGACTCATAAGCCCTATATACATATATATATATATACATACATACATACATACATATATATATATATATATGTGTGTGTGTGTGTGTGTGTGTGTGTGTGTGTGTGTGTGTGTGTGTGTGTGTGTATGTA
>JAOWBL010001831.1:0-14654 GCA_028564865.1 Zenarchopterus dispar
GATATCTCTTTATGTCCAAAAAATCACACTCGACTTATGAGCGGGTCAAGGCAAAAAACTTGATTTTGAACCCCAAACAACCCCTCTCGATTTATGAGCAGATCGACCTATGAGCGAGTATATATGGTAAATCAGTGAAAATCCTTTATGATTCTTTTCTTGTGATGGGCATTGGACACGATTAACTCTGCCTGTCAGAGCTCTGATCAGAACTATCAGTATTCTTAAACGTGATGCTGATTTCCTCCTAATTTTTCCTCCTTCTAATGAGTCAGATGTCAGTCTCAATTCACGGATTGTTAGTAAGAGATTGGTAATTTATGCCATGTTAAAAAGATGTGCTTGAAAGAGTTTAATACATCAGATCTGTATTAAATTTCTTTGACCTTTTTGGTAAGTTCAACAACCAGATTAACATGACGCTGAAGTTGATTTGTGAATCACCACAAAACAAAAGGACAGGTCCACTACATTCTAGAGCAGCAAGGCCTTAGATAGGACCCAGTTCAAAAACCACAATACTTAAACTGCTCAAATTAGAATTAAATTAACTCTGCGACATGTTCAATTTCTTGTAGTAGCTTCTTGGTGAAAATGTTAAATAGTTAAATGAGGGACAGGGATGGGGGTATGGGGTTAGGTGATATATGTAAAAAGGATAAATAAAAGGGTCCCCCGCCCAAAAAAAAAAAAAAATCTTTCTTTTTCTCCTCTCTCATACCATCTCTGTAAAAGAACAGACCAGAGACTTTACAAGTGGAGTTTTTAAAGTCATTAAATTATAACTAATGAAGTAGATGGGGATTTGTTAATATATGATCACAATTAGTGTTGTGTGGTATTAATTATTTGTAATGTTTATATAAATATATTGGGTAATAAGCTCAGAAGCTGCAGGTGGAAAGGAAGAAAGAGAGAGGGAGGAAAGTAGTTCTGGCTCACATCCTGTGAAGCCCCAAAACACTTCTCCAGGTTAGACCCTTAACAGTTTCCTTACAGCTTGATTTCCTCTCTGCATGTGTGTTTATGTAGACAATTGCGTTACGTGCTTTTACATTATAATCGCCAGTACAACTTTGTATATCATTTACCCTTTTCTGTGACATCCTGTGGAGCTCCTGTGGTTATCATGGAAGTTTGGAATATATTTGAGCTAAAGAGAAAGGCCAACATGTGTGCCAACTACGTTAGTGTATGAGAAAGTGTTTATTTATGCACATAAATTGTTTGTTGATATTCTGAGTTGGCTCTCAGACTTAAGCAGGAGAATGTACAATTTTAATTATTAATGGACTGCCTTAATTATACTGGCTTTCATTAAAATATAAAGAGGTTAGGATGATTTGCATACACTTGAGGTTATATTGGACTTACCAAATGAGGTAAGTAGAGCTTTTTTTCTTTTGTGGGGGAAAGAAAAATAGAAGAATGACTATTGGAATGATGAAATCTTCAGTATGTGCAACAATACTTAGTGTGACCTGTAAACACATTAAGAAAAAACATGGAAATGAGAGAGATAAGAAAAATAGTTGGTAGCCTCTCTGTCACATAATTAACTGAGTCTTTAGAATATACAGGTCATTGCTGCTGAATCATGTTTTGCTGTAGTCCAGCAGTTCTTATACACTCAAATTTGGACAAATACACCATTCCTTGGAGCTACACTTTTCTGGGATTCTTTCTTTGATGATCTCATGGTTCAGCCTAACCATTATCAAAGTAATGATGCATCTACAAATTTAGACATTAAAAATAGTCACTTGCTCCATGCATGCATAATCTTGGATGCAGTTAGCACAGCCCTGAGTGGTAATGGACATAATTTGTGAAGACCTTTGTTTGCCCACAGAAAAGGGTGATAATCATGAAAGCACAATCTATTTACAGTTGTCATAGTGGATTATGTCTTGTATTTTAAGTTTATATAGTGGCATTTTAGGTAACACATGTAGTTGCCACCCAAATAAATATGTCATATGCTGTACAACCAACTAGAAATTCATTGATAATACAAGAATTGTGCTCAACTCGAAAGTATTGTGGGAAAAAAAGACTTGATTACAACTACAAGAAATGCCGTCAATCACTAACAAATAGAATTATAATAAACTTGATCAGCAGGGCAAAAGATGATGTATTACACAGATGTATTAAACACTTGTCTTTTAACAGTCTGTTTTTTTCTGATTTGGAGGTCTATTAATTTACCCATATCTACTCTTTTTTTGGATAAATGTAAGTGTTAGATAGACCTGAAAGTTGAGCCAACTGTGTTTGATCTAAAAGGCCGTATCTTTTTACTATAACTGCCTGAACTACCTTCCTCAGTCACTCATTCAGAAGTCCGCACATGACATGCAAATGCTGCACAGATGGCTTTACTCAACTTTGGAAACTTTACGAAACTTTCTGAAACAGGACTGTAAAAGGTTGCTCTTGGTTCGTACCCAAGTTTCCTAACACACAAAAAGATTCAGAGACTAGAAGGCTTTTTTAAAGTTTTACTTGCAAGCAAGGAGTACAGGAAGAATGATTACATTCATAGACTGCACTAAAGAAGAGCAGGAAATCAACAAGCAGATTTCAGCAGTATCACCACACCAGAGAGACACGTGTACAGTTTTGGGTCAGTATCAGTGTTTTATCATCTGACGTCTTAAGGTTTCTTTTATTCGGAGTGCAGAGACTGGTTTGAACCAGCTCTGGCTGTTTTATGCTGTCTGAAGGTTGGTGCTGTCAGATATTTACGTTCATCACATACCTGGGCTGGTAAAATAAAGATAAGCTGTGCAGTATGACGTGATTTGACATGATGAGAATTACATGATACACAGAAGCAAAAAACACTAATGCCATTAGGGCACATATTCATAATTTCGTAACATGCTAGTATAGGGGATTTTTGTGAAAATAAGTTTGTGATGAGAGTTCTTGACATCCTACTAAAGCTGTAGATCTTTAGCTGTGAAAGTTTATTCTTTTTGTGTCCTTGAATTGGAGGGCAGTGTAGCCTGGCTGACTGAGTTTCACAGATTAGTTGCAAATATAACACCAAATATGATATTTTTATGAGGCAGATTTGATATATTGCATGTGTTTTATCTGGTGTGTGCGTTCTGGGAAGCTACTGATTTCCCTTTTTCAACTAAACCCCAAATTGCCTCCATTGTATGAGTTCATCTTCATCTTTGTTGTTTTAGGGCAGCGGAATGTGATTTTTTTTTTTTTTTTTTCTCTCTCTCTCTCTAAGAAAGGAACTGAGTGCATCGTCATTTAATTGGGTTTCTTTGCATTTGTTGCCCACATACCCCAGCCTCTGGATGCCCTGTTGAACTTTTGGCCTTTTGGAAGGAACTTTGACCTTTCAGGAGGCTTTAAGACTTATTAACATGCAGGCCTCGAGTGACAGGCTGTGGTAGGGGTTTAAACCCAAAGATCAATAAAGGTTGGGGGTGAACAGGTCTTTTCCCTTTCTGTGTGTGTGCATCCCTTCCATATCTCCACTCTTTTGACTACATCCGCCATTCTTCCCCTTCTATGTTTTGCTTATTTTCTGTGTTGCATAAGTCGACTTTTACAATGGGTGTCTGCCTCTTTCTCTGAATCTGATTTTTAAATATGATTAAAAATCATATTTTTAGTCCTTGTCATTTCTTTCAAGTTTGGCTCACTTGGAAAGTTTGGCTTACTTGGGAACAGCAAGCGCAGCAGCAAGTCCAAGACTTTTCAGGGGATGCACGTCATATTCACAAATTTGTGTTAATATTTGAGTGACTTTGCTGATAATTGTTTTTTCTGTAGTGTAATACCTCAGCCCATTCTCACTTTTTGCTTCATTTGTTTCAAGTACTTTTCCACAAAATAGCAGCTGGTGAGCAGTGGCGTTTGTTGACTATGGCAGATCTTTGTTCTATTTCTTGATGCAACATGCAAGGCAGGCAATTTTATTTGCATAGCACATTTCATACATAAAGGCATTGAGATGTGGGGGTGGGAGGCAGAGGATTGCAGATAAAATGCATAATAAAATCACAAAAAATACATTTGGACAGAAAAGGAGTAAAACAGAGCTTAGAATAGATGAGTAAAAACAGTGCAGTAAAATTAGACTAACAGGCATAGGAAAATGGTAGTTATTAGTGTAACTTTAATTTTAAAAGTCTCTAGAGTTGGTGCACATTTAATATCAATAGGATTTTTTTTTTTACACCTGTGTGCAGCATAGTAGCTAAATTCAGTTTCAACCAGTATGGTTCTAACTACCAGTTGTACCAGCTGACAGCTTCCGAAGCATCTGAGCCCTATTTGTTTTCTGAGAAACTCTGTATTCTGGCCCTGCATTATTTATTGACCAATAAACTAACAACAACACTTTAGTCTTTTCTTTTGGTAACTGGTAGCCAGTGTAAGGATCTCAGAACAGGTGTAATGTGCTCCATTTTTTTTTTTTTGGTGGTTCTTAGAGCTACAGCAGTATTGTTCTGGATGAGTTGAGGTTGTAGAATCTTTTTTTTCGGAGGCAGGCAGACCTGACAGAAGAGTATTACGATACTCAAGTCTGCTGGAGAGGGCGGTATGGATGAGTTTTTCTATCTCTGCTCTGGACATCAGATCTTTGACTCTTATTTTTTTATGATGGTAAAAAGCTATTTTAGTTAGAGCCTTGATGTGGCTACTGAATCTCAGGCCTGAGTCCATTAAAATTCCAAGATTTATGACCTGGGCTTTTATCTTGAGCTGTCTGGACTCAACCAGGGCTGCAAGATTTATTCTTTCTATTTCGTTACCAAATAGAATTATATCTGTCTTGTCTTGATTGAATTGAAGGAAGCTTGATTGTATCCAGCTAGTCGCGTGCAGCAAGCCCTCACAGAGTCATTTGGGTCGAGACAAGTAAATCTGGGTGTCATCTGAATAGCTGTAGAGAGCAACATTGTTGTCATGTACGATCCGACCTAGGAGAAGCATGTAGAGGTTGGATAAGTGATCCAAGAATCGACCCTTGAGGGACTCCATAGGTCATGAGAAAAAGCTCAGACTTATTCTCACCCATGAAAACCCCAAATCTACAGCCTTCAAGATATGATCTAAACCAACAGAGAACTGGACCTGATAACCCCACCCAGTTTTCCAGCTTTTCAAAAAGGATCTTATAATTTACACTGTCAAAGGTGGAATTGAGATCCAGCAGCACAAGACTGGATATTTTTAGCTGAACCGTTGTTTAGACAAATTTAATCTAAGAATTGATTAGTGGCATCACAAAGCTGTGATTTTTGTCTGAAGCCAGACTGAAATCTGCCTAAAAGGCAGATTTCAGTGAACCTAAATGTAAACTGCCTAAAAGGCAGTTTACATTTAAGAAACCTTTCACCTGAATCAATACAGCTTTCTCAATAAAATTCAAATAAATGGAAGATTAAAGCTGTGAAACTCATTTATTGTTTTACAAAATATCTGGCATCGTCTTCATGAATGATACTTGCTGATACTGTTTTGTGGGTTTATTCACTCCCCAAGAATGTTCAGAATGTGTACATTGTTTATGCAGATACAAGTGTAAAGTACAGTATAATGTGGTAAAGGTCGGATCTCAATAGGGTTTTCAAAATTCTTTCACTTTAGTTTTGTCTGTGGCTCATAAAACAGGTTCCCTTTCACCAGTGCTCCCCTCTGCGCCTCCTTGGCTCTCTGTATAGATTTGCCAGCACCAACCATACCAATCTATTAATTTATTGATAAATGGACATCTCCATTTCCTAGTTGTTGTTTTTTCACCCTCCTCTCCCCCCCGAACTAAATCTGCCTGTGTGTATTCGAGAGTGTTGTTAATAAACCATACTTCTCAATGATCTTGTCAGGTCTCACCAATACAAAACACAAAACCACGGGAATAATTTAGCTGCTGGCTTCTTTCTGATTAATGAGGCCTGTAAGATGAGAAGTTGATCCCCCTAGGGGTTGAAGTAAAACCAGACTGTTGAAGCAAGTACAAGAGTGGGTGTTTGCATTAACCCATAACTCATCTTGTATGCATGAACTCTCAAACACCAAGAGAATATGAAAATGTTAACAGTTTAAAAAGTTTTCAATTTTTATGAGTAACAATTCATTGTTGTTGTTTTTTTAACATCAGTTCTCCAGAGTTTAGCTATTGTTAATAGCTTCTGGAATAAAGTAGCTAGTACCTAACTCATGATGGGAATTGCACCGATTAAGAGACTCTTGTAATCTCTCATGGCCTTTTCTGTTCATAATAAGCTTAAAAAAGTAATGTACTCTTTCTTTTGAATCCAGTTTTATCTGGCATTTTATTTCAAAAGTATCTTCTGTTACTAAGTTCTTACTTTCCATATTGTAATTATTGCTGTGCAGGATTCCAATAATTTGTTTGATGCAATTTTTTTTGTTTGTTTTTCTCCTACAAACGACAGATAAAACCAGACAGTGCAGTTAATGTCAGGATAAAGCCCTGTAAAGCCATGGTAGTGTTTGGAATGTCACATTTATAAAGCAATTCCATCTTCTCCTTTACCCCTTTATCAGGGAAAGTTGAGCTGCACGCTCACAACTTCACTTGATTATTATTATCATCTTAGCAACATTGCCCTTATTTTATCATCAAACCAATTACCATTAGATGTAGGTACATTGTCTACATTTTGAAGTAAGTTCTATTAATGAGTGTTGCCAGAACCGCCCTGTGAGCAAAATCTCTTGACCCCCACCTCTGCCATTTTTTTTTTTTTTTAAATAAATGTTTCAGGAATTCTGTCGATCACCTGAACCCACAATACACAATACCAAGCAGGAGATAGTCATTCAAGGTTGCGTTGCTAGATCTTTTTTAGTCTTGTTTCATGTTTCACACTCAGTTTACTAAAAGCCAGTCCTAAGGCAGTGATCAGGTTAAAAACAGCCATTTAAACCTTAAGGACCTCTAATCAAGTAACTATGAAATATTGAATGTTAATGGAAAAGTAATATTTGGTCAAACAAAATTGCCAAAATAATTTTGTATGTTATTTTTTTTTTTTAAAGATTTTCAAATCAGATAAAACTGGAATCAACAAAACTTGAAAAAAATAAACTCTGATCTAGCTTTCATTTTCACTCCTCATTCCATAATTTAGTCCCACAGATAGGACCCTAAATGTTGGACAAAATGTTGAAACCTAAAACCCACCGCTGTAACCTCTAGGCTACCACTCCCCAATAATACAATTCAACTCCAAATTAGGCAAATGAATAAATGGCACATGAAAAATTGCCTAGCTAAGGAAACGACCAAACTGCATCAAAACCTTTCTTCTATACAATCTCCCATCCTGAGGAAGTACCAGGCAGCTGTTGAAAGAAAAAAATGTCCCTGTATCTGCTTTCATCTACATCTGAAGAGGACCAAAATGACACAGAGGGAGGCATCAGGGCAGCATACTCAGTAGATGCCAGAACCACATCAACTGACTCCTCTTGATGTGGAGGAGTAGTGACTCATTTTAGCTGCTTGTTTCTCTAATCTTAGTCTTTGGGCACTACCCACAGCTTGTGACCATAGGTGAAGATAAACGGAAAGCTTTGCCTTCCCACTGAACTTTCTCTTCACCACAGCAGACTAGTAAACTTTACTATTTACTAAATAAAGAGTCTGCATTACTCCAGACACTGCTCCAATCCACCCCACAATTGCTTGCTCCATTCTTCCCTCAATCATTAGCAAAATCCAGATACACTTTAATTTCCACACTTGAAGGTAACCCTTTTCCCAAACTCGAAGAGGGCATTCTTCCATTTTCCTTGTGCAGTGAACCTAATTCATATAACAATTCATTAAAATAAATAAAATAAAGCACCATAGTTAAGAAACCCACCAGACTGCAATGAACCTTAATTTAGGTGCAATCCCCCATTCTGAGCAAGCACATGGGACAAAGAGGGGGAAAAAACCTACATAAAAGCAAATAATACTTAACTGTACTGTATTCAGTAGTGCCAGTTTAATCTTTAACTCCAAATGTAAAAACCTGTGTAGTTTACAATTTGCAATTTTACATTGCAAGAAAAATGCTGGTTTGCTTGACAAATTAATGTTCTTGTTACAACAAAAGATGTTGTTCTGTGTCACTTCCTACATTTGTTGACTTCTAGCATTTCTGTAGCTTTACTTTCTGATATTCCACTCTTTTACAAAGAAAACAAGACGAGGAAACGCAAACACACACCATGTGTAGACATCGTAGTTTGTGCTAAAAAGCAAACTGCCCTGAACTGGTTTCATTTGAACTCTTGAAAACAATATTCAAGTTTTAGTGATTATGATTTCTATCAGTGTGCCTGTTAAACTGGATTGGAGAATCCAGTTTTCTGTGGACCAGAAAGATGATGTACAGTTAAAAAAAAATGTTAGAGAACTAATAAAAGGTAGGAAGAAAAAGTTTGCTTTTGTCAGTGGTGATTATAGGTTTTTGGTTTTCTTTCCTTTGTTTCTCTTTAAATGGACCATGCACTCCCTCTGGAAGTCCCCATGTCTCTCATTACCTCTGACTTCATTTTATCTCTGTTTTACTTTTTCTTGTTTCTTTGTATTTGCTTAGCCACTAGTCTTCTTTCCTTTCTTTATGACAAATGGAAATTCTTTTATTGTTAATAAGCACTTAATTTCTTCCCTGATTCTACTTAAAGAGTCATGTTTTTTTTAATTTTGTTTTTTAATTTTTTTTTTGCGATCTGTTTTTCTTTCCCTACCAGTGTGGGTTTGGAGGAATTTGAGGACGTCTGAGGGCTGTTGGGCATAAACAACTTTGATTTTACTGATCAACAAAGCAGATAAAATGACTACGTGCCTACAGATTCATCCTATGTCTGTAAGAACTAAGATAAACTTGAAGCCCAGCTCCATAAGAAACAAATGCCTTTTGTTCATTAATTTAGCAGGTAAATTTGTACTATTTGCTGCGTTTTGCTAGATGTGAAGTTGTTTAAGAGTACCGGGGCTTATAACTCAAATTACATTGATTTACTATTGAAGTACAGAACTACAGTAGAGGCTGGAAGGGAATATATGACAGAAGCTGACTTTATTTACCTCACTGTGATTGCTACTGCCACCCATACATTGTTGTTTAAGCTGAAACAACAGTTAAACTCTGGGATTCCACAAATATGTACATTGATAAACATTTTCACTCATGCAGAAATAGTCTTTATGTGCAAAGCAGGCTCCAGTAGACCTCTGTAATACTGAATAGGACTGAAGCAAGTATGGAATGAATTTGAAACTGATTTCTGCGCTTATTTTATTCTCCTTTTTTCAACTGGAAACTGCTTTCTGTTCTCAGCATGCGAAGTAAGTTTTCTTTTGTCTGAATCCAACATATCATGACTCATCTAGTGATGTGTTGTGGTTACAGGCAGACGTTTAAACAGTGGTTTCTTTCTTTAAATCCAAAGTAGTTGTTCTCTGATGTGGCCTGGTGTCAAATGAGATTAAAATCTAATGTTTTCTTCCTGAGTTACTGACTGTAATTACAAAGATGTCATACAACAGAAGAAATGAAGCAATGAAGGATTTGCAGACTTTTTAAATACTGGTTATGAGTTATGGTAAAACTGGTGGTTTTAGCTTTGTGCAGCTCATTACCACCCTCTCTCTTAAAATTAACTGTTTTGGCCCTCAAAGTTATCTTGTTTAATTAAAAAACTGCCAAAAAAGTTTGATTCCAGTCTATTTAACCTAAGTTTATACTGGTAACCCTCATGTGCTAAAAATGGCAACAAACAAAAATATTTGCTTGGTATTTACCAGCTCTGCCACGGGTGATTTCAATAATTAAGAGGTTTTTTTGTCCAAGCTTTAGAGCCAGTGAATAACGTTTTTTTTTTCGTACTTTATACAAGCCCTTAAATTTGATTTCTTTTCCCTTCTGTTGAGATCAAATTTCTGTTCTGAATTCACTGTCCAACAACTGATGTTACTGTACTGAAGATCTCATGTTCAGATGTCACACTCAAGTTGCAAACACATGTAGTAAATGCTACTCATGTCCTGTTTTCTCTTACACACCTAACTACGTTGTTCAGGTAAGGGAAGAGTGGAATGTTTTGGTTTTCTTCTTTCTCCCCTCGAGAAATTTTAAAGATTCCAGTACTTTCCCTCCCCTGTAAATGATCAGCACTTCAAAGCTGCCATTGAGCAGTGTCTGTGAGCTCCCAGGCTACAGGATCTGCTGAGCTCACACTTACATTAGAGCTTATTCAATCCCAGCTACAGGTGTGCTGCCCTGCCAACTCCCAGAGGACAGTAGAAGCTTCAAACGCACCAAAACACAACCTTCAAAAGGCTGCGTGTCATCAGCATTAATTCCTGGACATTGAGGAATCAGCAGAGTACTCTGTCATCCGAGACTGACTTTGAGAGAGGGCAGAAAAACACACAGCATCATTCATACCGTCTCATTATTTCCCTGAGTCATAGAGAAAGCCCGGAGCTGAGCTCACTGACTTCAGCTGTTTATGAGTCAGTCTTCAGTGAAACCATGTGCTATAATTTAAAAGCTACAAGTTGCTGCATCTCTCTGTATAATTTTTGTTTTTCTATATTTATATGTCTTCCTGTATATACCATATGTGACCTTGTATGTAGGATCTCTTGAAACATCTTAGAGCAAACAGCTTTTTTCTTCTTCTTTTTTTTTTTTTTTTTTAATAATAAACAAGTACAGGTTAGATTGTATAGTACAAACTTGACGTTGACTATCTGTACACAGAACTTTATTGATTGTTAATGGTTGAGCTTTATGTTGCAACCTTCTAATCTTATCCATCTATTTACCCATTCACAGAAACGTGTTCATAATACAGCACTTCTATTATATATACATTCTATATACAGCAGTGCCATGTTTCTACGTAGCACTTCAGACCACTCCTGGGTGGGACAGAATCTTGACCTGTGGACACATCTACAGTTTCTCTTTGGCCTTTATCATTGCAGTACACATTAGGAAATGCACAGCGATACAAATGGCTCATGCAGCTTTATTTTGTGTGTGCGTATGTCTTTGTGGCTGTAAATGTGGTCATCTGTCCCTGGAGCAGTTGTCCTGATATTTATTTTGGCATTGGCTGTATAAAGCGACTGAGGATCTCTGGACATGTCTGTCTGTGAGATGTCGGCTAAATGTAAAGTCTGTAATGCTTTTCCCTTTTAATTTCTAGGACCATAGTGTCTACAGACTCCGCTGTTATACTTTTTTTGCATATTTGGCTTCTAATGCTAGTACCTATCTCAATCTTTAATTACTTTTAATTGTTTTGCTCTGTCACTTCAGTAAGGCAGTGGCACTCAGCCCTCTTACTATTGATTAAACTCTGTAACAGAAATACCTATACTTCAAAAGTCTACTATGTGTGGCAACATTAATGCAAAGGGCATGTTGGCTATGTTACAAAGATGATGATCCAAGATTAAATCATTCAAAAAGACTTCTTTGATCCTGAGCCAATGTCCAATGGAATATCTGTTGAAATAACTTGCACTGCTCTTATAATTATTTTATACTTAATAAGTCAATCAATGACAGAGAAGACGAGATGCAACGAAAAGTAAATTACAGTTTTTTTGTTTTATCTTCAGCCTCTTGTTAAGCCATAATATATGATTAGGATTTATGCAACCTCTGAGTTGTTTGGCTTGTGTGAAGATTGTCAAAACACTGACAGATTTGGACTTAAGGAAAGATGTGACTGATAGATTTTGTAAATTGGCAGTTTAATGCCTCCAAGAACACAAAATGTTAAGGTGAGATTTATTTTAGGTGTTTGGGAGAATCAGAAGGGGCATACAATTAAAGCTGGGCAATTAATTAAAAAATTATCTAAACCAACATTCAGAACATTTCGCCAATGTAGTTTTTAACATATTAAGTCATTTTAAAAATATATATATATTATTCTGCTATTGCTTCCCCCACTGATGTACTGCTCCTTTTAAAGCATATGACTGCATTTATAGTCGCATGACTCCAACTCGTCCATTCTGCAACATGGAAAACTCGAACACGACGGCAATTGAAAAACATCAACAGCAGCTTGTACCAAAGATAAATGCCTTGCCCGTCGTTTGGACACATTTTGACTTTTTGACACTGAACAAAGAGAAGGGAAATTTAAACACTAGAAAAAAAACACTTTAGCAACCAAAAGTTAACACCGCCAATCTGTTTCAACACTTGCAACTCAGTTTCATTACCAAATAGAAACAATATCTTACAAAAAAAGATACTATGTAGCCAAAATCATCCCTATTCACTATGTAGTGCAGAGCAGTGAATATGATTGCCATTTTGTAGTGCTGCTGAAATATGTATTGAATGTTTCTACAATTTTTCATTTTTAGACTTTTATCCTTTTTTTTTTTTTTTTTTTTAAGATTTAAAACTAAAATGTTTTCTGTCTAAGACAATTTCCTGTCAAGCAGTCCTTGTGGATCCTTGTCCATCTGTAAGGGCAGAAAATGAAGAACTACATTTCTCAAATATAGGAAAAGATGAGCTCCATATGTCTGCTTCCTAGTCTTACCACAAGTCAATATAGAAAATTGATTGGTTGGTAGTTTGTCACAGTAAACTTTATATTTTGAAGTTTTATCGGATAGTGGTAAATGTAACTTGTCTTGGACCAAAGTTACATGTTTTTGTTTTTCTCCTTTCTTTTTCAGTTCAGGTTGTGTTTAAGTGATTGTGTTGTGTGGCCACATGAGAGGGAGTAAATGTCTAAGTAAAAATGTCTACACAACGCTTTGCTTCAGCAATAAATCACTCCTACATACTCATACATTCAGGCCTACTCATTAAAGCCCTGAGTCATCCAGAGGATGTGCAGGTGAGCTCACCACCATTGATGCATCCACAGCTTGATTTGTATGTGAATCAACTACTGTGCTTAACTTTTATCACAGCTAGTCATATTCAATACAACATCAGTTATGTAAAGAACAAAGCACTTAAAATATTCAAAAGGAACTGCCTACGGTATCAAAGCAAAGATTTCTACAGTACTGTTGTTGTCTTACTTTCAAACCAGTTGCCTGAGAGGAGCAGAGTTCCTTACAGAGGTTTAGATTTGGGTCAGCAGTGGTGAACATATTGTCAGACCCACAGTACTTGAATTATTTACCCTCTTTTTTTTTTTTTTCCCCTTTAGACAGTGAATGAGCTAAAGCCTTATGTTTTTATCCTATGAGTCTTTGGGTGGTTAACAAAAGACATGCTGTGACACGTTAGTGTTTTTAATTTGTCTGTGGAAGGGAACCTTTCCTTAACTGATGTCTGACAGTGATTGAGATGGATCGGAGGGTGGGAAGGAAGGAGAGAGAGGCATGAGGCAGAAGCAGAGGGGGAGAGCCATGGGCTATAGGAGGGGCAAGGGTAGGAGGGTGTGTCTGGGAAACTGAGTTGTTTTAACATCAAAGATAACCTTACTCAGGATTCTGCAAAAGCCTTGCATTAGGCCAGTAGACACTTCACTTTATCATTGCTTCTTCCTGTTGGGCAGAAACTTTATCCCTGAAGCTTCAGTTCAGTCACTGATATACGTTCCTACAAATTATAAGTCTGCATCACCCCTGCCCTCCCATGGCTGCTGTCCCACATGGCACAAACCCACAACCGGACATGCATCTCTCCTCTAACCAAGTGATAATGGACGAGTCAAGTAAGAAAGGAGATCAAGGTTTATTCAAAACCAGTTTGTCAGTTGACCAAAAATTGCAGTTTAAGCTCTGCTTCACTCTCTGGATAGTCACATTTAACTTGACACAATTGAGAAAAGGATGACCTTACTCAGTCAGGATCAAAACCACTGATGGAGGGGGGGACTACAAACTAAGCACAGATTATGTAAAGTTAAATGAGCCAATGATAAACTGAGCTCCAAAATGTCAAAGTTAAAGTTCCCAAATCCAATATTTCAAAGTTTAATACAGAAGCAAACAACTCTTTGTTGTAATCATCTGAAGCCTGGCTTGTGACCACGGAGGAAGCCAGAAGCCCCTTTTACTTTGGCAGATACCCTGCATTTAACACGTGAATCTGCCTGTCCTCTTTACACTGATCTGTGGTGTCATGTCAAGCTAGCCCCTCGAATAAGTCCTCTGAGGGTACACTTAATTGCAGGTCAGGACTAATGTAAACAAAGCTGATGCAGGGTGGCAGGTCATGGGTGGGATTTGTTGATGACAAGAAGAGGATGTCCACCAGCCCCTCATCCTCAAAGCCGTGGATGTCATAAATCAGCATATTAAAATGAGTTACCGTTACTAAAATGGCAGGCTCTCTGCAAGACATGAAACTTGGGTTATTAACAAACTGAAGAGTCTCAGAAAGAAGTTATTTGCTTTCAAACACAACAACAGGAGTGACAGAGGGAGACTACTGGTCATGTTTGTGTAACACGATGTGGGAGAAGTCACTATACAAATCCTGTTGTTATTCACCATGGATCTACCACCCGCTCCATCTTCTGCATCAGCCAACTCTTCTGATGAGGGTGAAGCCAGAGGCCAACCAAAGAGAGAGTTTGTTTTTTTTAAATAATTATGTTAATCAGCAATTCAAAAGTGATGGCTGATTTTGATTATTTAATTTTCAATA
>JAOWBL010001832.1:0-14653 GCA_028564865.1 Zenarchopterus dispar
TTATTAGGTATAGCAGTAAAGTGCCCCATGAGTGTATATTTTAACCTTTTATCAGAATCAGAATACTTTTATTATCCAGAAGGAAATTGTTTTGTTTCAGTTGCTCCAAAATAATTTAAATAAAATAAAATAGCATAAAAAGCACAACGCCATTATTTACACAAGAACAACAATGAATAAATGTATAAGTGTACAGATTAAACATTATCAATATGATAGTAAGTGAGTATGGATGCATCTACAGCCGAGAGTTCTAATATCTGATGGCCAAAGGACTTTACAACTCCCGGCTGTAGGTGCATTTTACCAGTTTCTTCACTTTCAGCAGCATCTGTATGACAGAGAATACAAATATTGAGAAGTTCATATAACATATTAAATTGCAGATTTCATACACATTTCATATGCAGATTTCATAAATTGCAGATTTCATACACATGTAAAAGACTAAGGGGGGTGCCCCAGCTGAGCTTTATCTCTAGCAGCACTCCTGGTTTGAGGCGATTCATCAAGTTGTCGCTTTACACCAACAATGCAATTAAAATATTGCTATCTGGTTTAAAAGATATAATCAAATGTTTATGCTGTGCCTGGTTCTGAGCTTCACAAAACCACACACAAGTTGTAAAGACAAGACAGATCGAGAAAGGACAAGACACCCCCTGCCTCATCCCACCGTTCAGCCTAATCACAGCTGTCTGTCAGATAGTCCCTTTGATGTGAGCTGCTTTATCTATCTGACATTTGCAAATGACTTTTACCTGAAAATGTTCTCTAATACCTAATGGCTGACGAATATCAGGAGTTTTTTTACTGAAGTGAATTCACCTCAAAATGTTTACCATTTAGCTAATACTCTGAATTTAATGCAAATTTTGCTCATTTATATTCTTTAAGGTATGGTTTTATGCCCTCAGCAGAAGCTTAAAATACAAAAATGGTGAACTCATTTGACAATTTGGACACCACAAATCTGAGTGAAACCTGCAGAGGTAAAATGTTTCTTCTTATGCTTTTCTTAATTAGAGCTTTCAATAAGTAAAACTGGAGGACCAAATAACAATTTCAGCAGATTTGTCCACTCTACCACCACCCTTGCAACCATATTTTGTGTCAGTTTTGTTTGTATTAACCCCTCCTCTAACTTTATCTTTGGCATCAATCAGCATCCCTGTAACAATTTTGGTTCCTGCTTTCTCTTTCTCTTGCCTTCTCCTTCATTTTCATCAGCCAGCCTGTCAGTCATGTATCTGTTCAATAATTCAGAACTATTTTTTTCTTTGTTCATCTGATAAAGAGAAATCGGAGCCTGTTGATGCTGTGAAAACCGCCCCAACCTGAGTCTGGGCCGTGAAATTGAAGTGCCAAGCAGGAATTAACCTGGATGGGTATGTACATATTAATATGCTCATTATCTGCAGCATGGAGAGAGCCACGTGGTCTGGGACACCCTGGTGACATTCAAGAGGACGTAATTCAAAGGCACATGTGTTTGCACTGGGAAATAATACGTGTGTGGAAGCGTACGGTGACTGTACATACAAAGCTGTCCATCTGGAGCAGAACACACACAAAGCATGAATGACCCGATCGACTTTTGAACACCTGCACTCATTTTCACCCGTTCCTGCTAATTCACTCAGTAGATGGTGTGGGACAGCATTATTAATCATGCAGGGCCCCAGTCAAAAAGCCAGCCAAACATCCCCAGGAAACAAAATGTAACTTGTTTATGCTGAAAATGAATTCCCTGTCATGCACGTCTTGTTTAAGAGTTTAGGAAATTTGCCAGGAGTGAGGACATATCTGTGGTGCCTGTTTGACCTTGTTGTCTGGTTGATTGTGCAGGGCTACCTTGGGTGCAGACCGAAGACCAAATGAGTCTGCACTATCACTAAAGGACAGGAATTGTTTGGACACAGTAGAGATAGGAAAAGGGGATAAAATAAACAACAAATACTTCTTTTTTGAATCTCCTTACTTTTTCCAAGACAATACGCTTGTGCCGCTTGTGCCTGTGCAACGCATCAGTCTTGTGGGTTATCAGTCTGGTTTTGGTTTCTCATTTCAGCCTGTGTGGATGTCTTACACTTTATTAGTTTCTGTAGGCCACTTTTCTCCCTCTGTCATAAACCGTGACCTAACCATAAATGATTAACTCCTGACGCATGGCTTGTCCGTTTCTAAGTTCATTCTGACAGTCGCAGAGAAATATGGTTATTTTTAGCTAAGAGCACTTTGTTAATGTGAGCTCTTTTTTTCAAAAGCAAAACTGCTCATTGTGTAGCAGAAAGTACACACTGAAGGTTTTTGGATTAGCATAATGATCAGCTGCAGACTTTAAAAGCTGAAATCAAGTTTCTCGCTGAATCTATAAATGCTAATTAAACCAACTGAATACCCCGTATTCAAAAAAGGGAAAACACAAATATGTGCGCCTTCCAGTGCTGTTTTTTGGGCAGGGTGAGGGTGAAGCTGCTAAAAATGAATCTTAAGATCCCTTTGCATACTAGAAATCTTTTTTTCCCTCAATGTTCTTATATTCTTTCTACATTTATTTGTTTCTCTAAATCAAGATGTCATTATTCAACAAAATGTTTATGGAACACTTGCCATTAAATCATCTCACATAAAGATTTTCTATCCTCGAAGTGGATAAAAACACATTTTCTTTGTTCTCTCTTTGTCCAGCCTATCAGAGTCACTCCCAGTGGGCTGGAGATGCATTAGTACAGCTCATTCAGCTTTTTGCCAGCGGCGACAGGATGCGGGACACGGATCATAAGGGCAGCCAATGGTGCTGGTGGCGAAAGGAATTCGGGGCTACAACTGAAGCTCAGCCTTAGAGAGGTCATTTCACGCTTTCTCTGCCAGCTGTATAAACTACATAAAGCTAATTCAAGATATTTGAAAATCTACCTTATAACTAAATAAGTACTATGTATGTATACATATATATATATACGTATTGTCTATCTATCTATGTATATATGTGTATATGTATTTATATATATATATATATTTTATATATATGTATAAAAAGAGAGAGAGAGAGAAAGAGAAAGAGAGGGAGAGAGAGTTTCCTACTAACTTTCTATTCATACCTGAGGCCAGTTTAATCATGTGAGGTTGCTTGTCCCCTTGGGTTAGTCCTATACAGCCTGTAACCGCCTCTCACACAGTATCTGATAAACAACATCCCCCGAGGGGTGATAACATTGCTTGTTGCACCACTGGCTCATTGCTTCTGTCATAATTTGACTATTACAATTACACAAACAAGACTGTAATGCATTTATTCATTGACTGATCCCTCAGCACTGCAGCCATTGTTCCAATCATCTGTAATCAGGGTTTACGAACACAGATGATGACTATAAAGCTTAAAATTAGAGTCAAACATGTTAATATATACAGACAATTAATATCACACAGGTGGGATCATTGTGGCTCTTGTCAAACAAAATTTAACAGTCAAAACAATAATAACTAAGGTGTAAAAGTGTGCAGAGTGTTATTGTTGTTGAGTATGTGTTCTAGTCAAGACAATTTAAATAGATTTGATCAATCTCCACACAATAAGATTTAATCTACAAGTTACTGAACACTAGCAAATTCCTCAAGAGAGGTTCGGCTACAACTCTATTACAGATATTATGATATGGTAATATTGTTGATAATATTTGACACTGTATTAGTCACAAATGTTTAACTTTAACTCAGATGGTCTGATTAGAAGTTAAATTAAAGAGTTATGATGGATCTGCCAAAAAAAGAGATAAGAAGTACAAGAAAAAATTGTGAATATTTCATTACGATTATCTACAGATTTTGAATCAATTTCATGATGGTAGATTCTGTTAACAATGACACTTGATATTATCGCAGCCTGTTTCTAGATATCAACATAATTAGCCACATATTAGGCAGTGCATTGTGCATTACTCTGTGGTTATTATCTTTTCTGGTGTTTTAAATCTTAAATTTCCCATTACTCTATTTTGTATTTATTTCAGCATACAAGTGGAGAGAATCAGTATGCAACGTCTTGATGTTTCATTGTGGTGGTAAGATAAACTTGTCATACAACATAACTCAGGAAGCTTTCATGAATAATCTGTTCGAACTCCCTTTAAATTATCAATTAAATCTTTTTGTTTCGGAGGAACTGCAGAACACGTTTACAAGATTATTGAAGCTGATGAAGAGATTCACTTTAGAGAAGATTGTATATTTGCTGAATATTTTTTAACGCATGTAAGACCCATGATCAAAGTTGGGATGGGATGAACAATCAGTAAACAAATACTGAGAAAGAGATGGATTTTTCTTCTCTTGTTCATCATGAATGATGGAAGCGAAAAACAAAAACATTATTAGGGTTACAATGACTACATGGTTTGCATGATATAATTAATGTGGCTAAGGTTGGAAAAATATGTTTTAGTGGTGGTTAAAAAAATGTACTGTTATTTTCACATTCTGCGGATACCTTGTAAGCTTGTGCTTTAAATGAGAATAAATTAGAAATATTGTATCTTAACTGAAGGACATTTTGTATGTTTAAGCTTCAGATTTTGTTACTTAAAATGTCAGTGAGTTGATTGACTGTCCTTGATGTGCTCACAAACACCCACTCATCGACTCGAGCACATTTTAGAGCCCACCAGTGGTGTCAGAAAGGAGAGGTGGTTATGCTTGGATACAAGCTCCAGATATCCAAGAAGGTGTGCAAAATAATACAAGCTTGTTATGTCCAACATGGCAATGAAACGGAGACTTCCAGTGCCAGAGACCCTACTGCACCCGAGAACCAGTCTGCAGAACCAGTTCACGACACACCTGATGAAGCTACATGGACACTCCAGCTACTTACTGAAGGATTCTGCAGTATGTGACTGATTCGATAAACTACTGCAACACTGGAGGTCATCTGTACATATAAAAAGAATAGGTCTATGAATAAATTGGTTTTCAAAAGCTGCCTTTGTCCACAGCTGCTGTTTGGAGAAGCCAATCTGTGGCTGCTGTTTAAATTTCCTAAACAGTAGCCATCTGAGCAAACACCGTGGACCGGTCAGCATCAAGGTATGTGGAAAATGTGGGAACATAGGGGTCTAATTTTGAAAAATAAAAAGGAAAACATATCTTAGAAATCTGAGGACACAGGGCATACTGATATAACATAATATAGTAATATTATTAGCATACCTTAAGAGCTTGCTGTATACTCCCAGGCCGATAAAGAGGACCCTCCGAACAAAGAGATGATGATTTTGAGACCATTTTGCTTTTTTGTTTGTTTTTTGATCCAATGTCACATAAAACTATTTTCATCTCATCTCTTGAATCCTTCATTGAACAGAAGGCAAAACATCAAATATATCCATTAGTCAACTCTTTTCAGGCCCATAGCTGCCGGTCCCTGTCAGGCCTGCAGCCTACCAAAAGAGCAAAATAAAATGGTTTGTTTTTGCTTCTCTTGGCTTAAAATTACTTCACCTAGTTTGAAAGAATATTCTTCCTCCCTCACTTGCTCTCTTTTTTTTTCTTTTTTAGCATGTGCCACATTCACAGGTAGACATGCAGGTTGTGGGTGTATATGCATAGATATATATGGTGGTCCCTGGGTGGGGATTTATGCAGATTAATGAGCCGTGGGAACGTGTGGCCAACCTGCGATCAGTCGCACTGAGGAACAAATGTTTTTACAAACAAAAGTATTTACATGACATTCCTCACAATCTAGTCATATCTACTAAGATTACCTGAATTAGGGCCAGCATTAATACTTTGCCCAAATATATTTGGCACCCCACTCAAAAATAATTACCGGCAAAAGCAGTGAAATCTGCCACTGCAGAGGTGCATGCAGTGCTTCATTTCAGCTCTGCACGTTTCATTTGTAGACCCCTCCCTTTTTAGTTCACAATCATGCATGAGAGAAGCACTGTTGAGTTACGCTGTACCCAATTAGATTTGGTGACTTTCAGACCTTCAAACCTTTTTCACAACTTGGTTTTCAAAAAAGCGAAGAATGTAGCAACACTCTGAACAAACCCTAATTACCTCCTTTTGCGGGACTTTGCGTCCCTCTCTGGAAGAAACCTCATATTGATGCATCACGGTAATGATCATAATACATATGTGCTCCAGTTTCGGAGCTGTCTTATTTGACTAGGTAAATGTGGCTAACTAACAAGCTGCAGTCTGTTCAGTCGATGACAGAAGGAACAAGCATCATTACTTATGACAAGCACATGGAAGAGAGTGTGGGACAAAATGTGAAAATAGGTACCTGAAGCTCTTGGATCAAGAATAATCTGATTCAGAAGAAAAACTCTAATTGATCCATAACTGCGGATTATTGAAACTTCCATCTGTTTTTGATATGTGGAAAAATGTACTTTTTTATTTTTAATCTCATTTGACCGGGCTGTTATACATACCTCGGGGATGAATTTGCATCTGAAATGTTGATACATGCCATCACATGTCTTACATGATACGAAATGATTTACATTGGTTTCAGGCTATGCGTTATGCAAATCAGCCATCACACAGTCATTCCTAAAGTAGAAGTGTCACGTCTGAGCTGAATTGATCAAAATCTTTGTCTGTTTGCATTGCATACTAATTTGTTGACATCAAGCTAATTTTGTCTGTTGCCATCATAAATTACACATACATGAAAAACACTTCAGCGTAGTAATAATGTCTGACAGCACTTTAATGCCCATCAGTAGGAATATCAAAAGATAATATTGATGAGATGAGCTTTTACAGCTGTTGGAATGCAAACATATACAGGCCTCGCTATAACCCATATAACAGAAACATTTGTCCGCATTTGAGACAGGAAGCAGTCAGCATTTCCTTGAAACCTCTATGAGACATCACGCTATGGGCACTCCCACAGTTTTCAGTCTTCTTGGATCAGACGCACACACGTGCATGCCGGTGCAAACACAAGGCCTTCTGTTGGCATCCATGAGCCCACCTCCCCCCGCCGACTAAATCCACTTGTTTACTCTATGATCCCATGTTGGCTTCCAGACCGCGGTGACCTGGGAGCAGGGCGACTTTATGCGGCATTGCCTGCCCTGTAGCCACTGTCCCTGGCTGAAGATCAAGGCTGTCTGGGTTTGTTCAAAACACAACCGCAGCATGACAACGATCCAAATTCTGCCTGCATGTAGAAAGTGAATAAGGCATGTCCTCAGGATGCTGTGGGCAGCACAATTAACAGATGAGAAAACTTGTTTATACCCTGTTGTAAATTAAATTGCCTTTTAGATGCTTTTTATTTGTGCACTATGGTCACTCTCCTGTAATGTTTTTAATTGGGTTTTCTTTCTCTGTTTTAGGTTTTATGGATTTTTGTAGGGATAAGACAGAAATACAAATTTAGGTTTTCAGGGCAAAAGTTATTGAACATTAGATGATGAATATTGTGACCGGCAGCAAATCAAATAAATCTCACATTTTAAAGAGAAATACAAACTCTTGTTTATATTTATTGAGAAAAGGGTGAAAGATCGATGAACTTACCATGCAAGGGAAACAGAGCCTGCTCTGACATCTTCAGATATCTATCGATTGCTGAACAAGGTGACCCCGCGGATACCAGGAAATATATTGATCTTGAACAAATTCATGATAAAGGTAATGTGATTTAAACAAACGATACAATGATGAATTAGTTACAATGCAAGTTTCATACAAGGAAGCTCTGTACATTCATGTTAGGACGCAATGTAGTTTCTAAACACTATGTGGACTTTTAGTGAGTTAACTAACTTTCTAGGCATTTTGGTGTAAACAAGCTTTACACATGACAGACTACGGGTGCATCATTAGGGACAAGACTCGTCCAAGCCATCAATACACAATTATTCAGATGCAATTAAACATGACTCTTCCTGTCTTCTTCTAATCAATACTGATCACTCACTTTAATCACAGGAAATGTGTCATCAAGGTCCAGTGGGGGTGCCCCTTTGTATGTCTCAGCCCTTGTGAAAACCACAAAGCAAACAGGCCAGTGACTCCCACTCCTTAACCTCATCCTTCCTTGGCAGAATCCGGGACTGGCTAATTATGGGCTACCAGGATGAAAAGTCATGGCCAAATAAAACAGGCCACCTCTCTATCTCACACACACACACACACACACTGGTTCTGTAATGAGAACTGCAGTGCCCATTGCTTACTATATTTGTGTGTCTGCCAGGTCTATTTATGTCTAAATTTCAGAAGTATTGCAAATGTCCTGCAATGACCCGTGTGTAAACAAGCGAGTGGGAGCAGAACAGCAACAGGATGTGGACCCGTGAGGGCACGGTAGTAGGATTACAGCCATGCCAAGCTCTTGTGTAACAAACAGCCCGTTAAATCAGCCAGAGCCAGGAGGAAATGAGAGCCAGCGGCTATCCTGTTGAGCACAATCACTGTACTGCACGTACACGTAAATCAGTGGGGTGGATGCCACATCAGCACCCTAGCTGTTTCATGGTTGCTTCAATGCCACATAAAATGTCACACTGACCCAGCACGGCAAGTAAAACCCATCTCCAGATTATCTTATCAAAACTCAGAGGCAAAGTGCAGAGTCCTCTTAAACTTAAAAATGTACTAACAATATTATATGCAACATGTACCTTTTTGTTAGATATCAGTGTTTGTTGGTCAACTTTGACCCATTTGGTCCATGGTACAACATGGTACAACATGGTACAACAGTCAGATTTCAACCAGACCATCAAATTTATTCTTAGAACAGTAAAAGACTGTATTAATTACCCTGATGCACCTTTTAACATCATAGTTCAAGGAAACCAAAAGAAACAGCTCGCTGAAAGCAGGTGTCAAAATCTGCATAACTATGCCAATGTTGTTTTGTTGTTGATGATGTTTGACACTTGCTCTTCTCAAGTGGAGGTCCTGTGGAGTTCCTGTATAGGTTGCTTTAAAAGGAGTAAAATATGCACGAGTATTAAAGTCATTGTGCCTTAAAGTTATTACTGTTTGTGCATCACATCTGGAAATGCTCACTAATCCATTGTTGTGGCATCATTTTGGTTGTTGTCCACAGGAAATCGGCTGATGATTTTCCTCTGTAGTTTCTTTCCACAATCAAAAATAAAAGGCTAATATTTTATGGTGCTACGACTTCTGTATGACAAGCTAGGGGCAATATCCAAAACATGTTATTGGAAGTGACACTTCATCATGATTATTCACTTGTGCGCATGACTTTTGCAGGGTTGATCAGACGTCAGCCCTGCTGGAGGAGATGCAGCCCGCGTTCTGAGGCTTCATATTGTGACATCCGGAGAGCTAAAGTAACAGCATATTGCCACCCTAGCCAAGCCTGCTACCTTGATGAAATATCAGCCCCTGCTGTGCACCAGTGAGCTGTCACAACACTGTCCTTTCTCGCTGTTAGAGTTTGCTTGTCATAGCTTTGAATAAGGTGTTAATTTAACCTTCCAAGCCATTTATTATCGTTTTCCTATTAACACTGTATTGTGATTGAGGCTGCATCACAGTGGTCTATCTTCGGTTGCAAAGAAATGAAAACAGGATTTCAGTGATGTAAGCATAAAACCAGCAACCTCTCTGACACAAATATATTCCTTCCACTGCTTTTTTTTTTTGTCACTTGAAATGAGGACCAGGGCTGTCTGCTCTGTCTAAATTCACAAATTGCTTGTTATAAGAGGTCATTAACACACAAATAGGCACGTATTATGTATATGTTTATGTATATACCCAACCACACAAATATGTAGGTATATATCGAAAGAGACTGAGAAGATATAAGGCTTCAGTTCTTTCAGTGAATAGTTTAAAGTTTTCTCACTCTACACTATTTTACTTCTGCATGTCATGACATCCTATGACAGTTTCATGAAAAACAAACAAATTCATGCATTTCTTTCCCATATTTTCAGGTATTAAGATGGAGGAGAAAAGGTCAGTTTGCAGACATGAAAAGGATGTGTTCTTGTCAGTGAAGCTTGTGGGATGTGGCTGATGCCAGATAATGAAAAAGAAGATTTAAAAAAAAGCATGTAGGTGAGTTTCCAGAGGCAAGGAAGTTCTGGTCCTCAGGCTTGACTGTTGGCCTGGATAGTCAGGTTTGTCTGCTGTCTAGGTCACAATTTTATAACCTGTATTTTGTGGCAATTTTGTTGTCTATTTTGAATTGCAGTTGCCATGTGGTGAGATGCATCTAAACTAACTGGCAACAGTTTGTGAAACATCATCTTAATATAGACCTTCACACAACATCTTCCTCAGACAAATTTTCTTTTTTTTTTCTTAACAATGGAGGAATTCTGCAAATGTCACAAAACGTAGTGGTGATACAAAAAAAAAAAAAAAACAACTTCAAAATGTAATTCTATTTGTCTTTTTTTAAAGGTTCTTAATTTGTACCAGGTTGACCAGACCAGGACTTAACACAAGAGAGAAATAAATTTAAGCTACTATGATATTAGGAAGCATCAGGTCCTATGATTTATTTTCTTTCTGTGTCAGTAACCTGGTTTCACAAGAGAGCTTGTAATAGCCACTTTGGTTCACACCACAAAACTTTAAAATTTCACAATAAAGGCTCAAAAATTACACAATCACAACACTTCTCTTACTTTGTTCCCTTTTTGAGACATAGCTTGTGGGACAGCGTTTGATGACTACATGATGACAAATGTGTGAATACATTACAGACATGTATACTTCGGATTTGAACACCTATATAGACCCGGGAGGGTGATCAGAGGAGTTAATCTACCATCTGGATTAAATATTCCTCCACCATTCTTTCACCATTCAGCAAAACATTCACATAGTTATACACAAAACAGCAATCTAGGGATGCATTGCCTTCACACAATGTCTCACCAAAGATTGTAGCATCTGTTTAAATGTATCAATTACACATTTTCTAGAAAGACTATACTCATGTTGAGCTGAAGTTATGATTTCTTCAGGATACCTGAATGAAAACACATTTAAGGTCAAGGAAAATCAAACTTTTAACAGGGAGTAGATGACACTGTTTTTTTTCTCTTTTTTAGATATGAAGCATTGTGTTGATCAAGTACAAAATAGTAAAAAAAAAAATACATACAAGATGGCTGGAATTCACTGTACTTTTGTTGGGTTAATAAATACATGTGTGCTTTGTGAAGTGCACTTTTGTCATGCTGTATCATCAGGATCTTCAGTGCAGAACGTGGTAACAAAAAGTCATCCTCAACGTTCGTATCACACAACAAAAAGGATACAAAGTCCCACAATGACACTACAGGAAACTTCAATTTACCTGTAGTCAAAATGTGACAGGAAGTCCCAAAAACAAGAAAAAAATATCCCACATTTTTATTGAATCCCACATCATTTTGTGCTGAGCTTGTTTGATACTGATAGTCACAGGGTTAGATTTTTTTTTTTTTTTTTTAAATGACAGACATCTGTCGTCTAGTTTTTGATAGTGGTATGAAGTGGGACCTTGAGTAACAATAAGGTGTCAACTATTGTGTCAACTGATGAGTGGATGATGGACAGATGAGAGTTCATCCCCCGAACGCTGAGATGATGGATGGGCCAGTGGTTGCTGTTACTGTCATGTCTCTCATAGAAATAGCTCTTCCATGACCAATCCTACAAAACAAACGCAGCCACCCTTTCTGTGCTTTCACTTCAAGGTCACAGCCTGCTGTCCTCTCATTTCCCTGAGCTCACTTTTACTCCTTTAGTCTATGAAACACAGAGATCAACGCAGCGGGACCTCTGTACACTGCACATGACGCCAGTAGGCTCATTATTCTAATTCCGCATCATGCTGTGATTGGCAAATTGTCCACATGAAAGACAGATCCAGCTACTAATTTATACCGTATTCATATTACTCATTAAAAAGAGAATGACCTGAAACATTAATGTATTCATTTGATATTTACGAGCAGCAATTGAAGCTGAAAGCATGTAATAATGTTGAATTTATAACCAAATGCGTGAGTCCCAAAGTGCATAAATTACAATTATTGGAAGAATTACAGATACAACCAAAATGTGTCACCTGAACAACAACAAATCTCTCTGCATCAGGAGACAAAATTATTTCAGACTATAACGGCACCTTTTCACACACCGTTCCTTACATGTCCCCGAAGACGTCCATTTACAGCTTGTTCTCAGTCAAGTGAATAAATGTGTCATTACTCGGCACCCGCCCTCACACTCACAGTCCCCCTCTCCACCTCTGCCACTGTTCAGACTCACTCAGCCACTCCTTCTTTTCTTTTATTCAGCCAGCGATGCCCATTGACAAGCCATTCTACAAAGATTTTATCAGGCTATTACTTGGACACATTATTCTTCAATTATAAGTTCTATGCTTGCGCCATTTGCACATCCATTTATATTTCATCTTGAAATTAGCCTTTAACGAATCATCAGTGACTGTGGTTTTGTCCTTCTGTGGAACACTGTGATTAAAACACATTATAATTTTTAGTATGTTTTCCTGAAGAGATAGTGTGTGTATGCGTGCGGGTCATTTACTGGATCAGATTGACAGTATGCTTTGGTTTCCTCCAGTATTATAGTTATTGGTGTTTTTTAACCTTGATTCTTGTAGACCTGTGAGTTGTCAGTGAGGTCTGGGAGATGAAGTTGAACTTTGCATCGTCTGCTTCCAACCTAAGTAACTGACAAGCCCTCGGGTCAAACTTCCAGACACAAAAACATCCCTCTCTCCAACGGACCAAACCAAACTAGAATTCAAAGTATGTATTGATTTTGATTTTTAAATCTTGTCTTTTACCTTTCACCCCTTTTTCCTTCATTTCAACTGAAAGTGAATGGTTCTTTAATACCCAAAGCTTTTTAAAATTGCATAGATGAGCTTCAGTGATGACATGCACCATGCTATTTTAAGTGTCTTTTTCTTTTGTTGGTTTAAAGGTGACCAAAGTAAATTGAAAGCAAAGAAAGTTTTCTTTTCCTTCTTCTTTTCTCTGTAGAGGTCCCTAGAGTGGAGTGCCTGTTTCCATCTTCGGGCTGTCCTCTGCACGTCCTCTGTTCCCCCAACCAACAACATTATTGCCGCATATTCACCACATCCAGAAATCTCAGCGTTTGGTCTTCCTCCACCCAATCCACCCTGCCTGCACTCTCTTCTCCATCTCTTTTCCACACTCCCCATTGCTGTGCACAGTTGAGCCCTAGTATTTAAACTGCTACAGCTTCTTCATCTTTGCTCCTTATATCCACATCATTTCATCTCTCCGTCTCTTTCATTTACATATAAGTATTCTGTCTTGCTGTGACCGACCTCCATTTGTCTTATCTCCACGTCTCCAGTTTTTCTTCCACCTGCTTCCTTCTCTCCCCACAGATCACAATGTCATCTGAAAGTGATCGAAGAAAAATGTTCAAATCACAAAGCTTGACATGTGTAACCTGAAAGTACTCCAAGATCATTTGCTTGAGGTATATTTCTTTTTCTTTTTTTTAGCTGTGGAACAGCACGCGTTTGAGCTTTACAGATGAAATATAATTCCTCTTTTCAAATTCTACAACGACAGATAAAGCAGAACATGAAGTGCAAACATTTCAACAGAAAGGGATACTTTACTTCGGACTTAAAATTTAGCCAATAAATGAGAAAATGTAAACAAAAAAAAGGGCATTTTGGGGAAATATACAAAAACTATGTCTCAGATTTCATCTCATATAGTTTAACTATTATCTTAAAATGGAATGTTTGATTTGAGCATTTTTGTTTTTAATTTTTAATTTCATTGTTTTTTGGGAGAATAATATCTTTTTAAAGTGGATACCCTCATAAATCTTTTTTTTCTTTAACTTTGCAGTGATTGATACAGAAGCTCAACACAAAATTTCTTCCAGCCTCAGTTGATTTTCATGTTAAATATGGTTTTTGGTACTCCATGTACTCTCTCCCAAAAAATATTTGTATTTGCTCATGCTCAAAGTGTTATATTTGTTCCAAACCATCTTAGTCAAAATAACTGAGAAGCAATTTATTAATGAAATAAATGATCACCAAGGTACATTTAGCTAAATGCTGTATTGATAATAAGAAGAATAAATCAATGATAGGAAATTTAACTCTCCATCAACTAAAGAATAAGGGAGGAATTGCACTGTCATATTTCTGCTCAGTTAAAGAACATAGACTTCTCGTTTCACTCTGACTAGCAAGCAATAAAAAAGAAATTAAAGAAATTGAAATGAGCATATTTGGTGACATTTAATTTAGGCGTGATTAGGAGACAAAAAGCTAATAGAAAACATGACATTTTTAAGGGTGCATTTGATCCACTTGAACAAATAAACGATTACAATAACCCACATTGACACGGCAAGGTTTCATGCCTGATTTTCACATCACAGATTCATTTTGGATGCTGCCACTTTGTTTCTGATCTGGGTCAAATTGTCAGTTGATTGGTGTCACTAATTGTTTTGTGAAAATGCTTTGGAGTTGTGATTAGTGAGGGTTTCAAAAACAAGAAGCAGACTTCATTCAGACATCTATAAACTATTCTAGATATGTCAGAGGAGTTGATGAGCTAGTGCTCAGCCAAAGCTACAGCCAGGCTGTAGCTTTTATATA
>JAOWBL010001834.1:3837-14650 GCA_028564865.1 Zenarchopterus dispar
ATAACCATGCTATTTGCCTAACTGAAGCTCAAGCCCACTCTGGACACAGCTAGGTCAGTTTGAATTCAGATGGACCTACATGGACCTGCTGCATCAGTAGTGATGAAGATGATTGTTTGGTTTTCGGTTCTCCCTCTGCGCAGCTGCTGAAAAAGCTGTCCCGGCTGCTCTACAACGTCGTTGTTCTCTTCATTCCCTGGGAAGTGAGGATCAAGAAAATTGAAAGTGAGTCCTCTGGATATAACAGTGTAAAAGGAAGTGGACATGACCCCTGTCACCTCACCTACAGGCTTCTGAAGAGTGCTGCTAAACTCTCTCTTCTTACCGCAATCATCAAATCAGTCTAAATATCCAAATTTCTGACACTGTGACACTGTCACATTCAGAACTAGTGCTGCCAGATCTGGATTGAGGACTAGTAAACGTTCACAAGGACTCACAATCACAATCACTTATGGGTTAAGTAACCCTACTAATCTAGACCCGACAGTGGTGGGTCTACAGTACCAAATGGACCTCTGCTGGTCTTCGTTTCAGCTCGGGCAACACTCATTTTCAATGTGGTGTGTTAATGGTCTGATTAGTTGACCTTTAAGAGTCCTGAACTAATCCAAGATGAAGGTCTCTGGTTCAGAAGATCCACCTGCTGCCAGATGTAGAAGATGATATTCAAGAGACAGTCCAGTTGGTGTCCTCTGGTCAGTCCAAGGTAGCAGCCTTGAACTGGGGGTAAGGTACCTGGCACCTTTTAACAAAAGAACAATAAAATCAACACAAGATGAGGGATAAAAAGAAATAAAGAGGTCATAATAATAATAACACAATGTTTGGAGTCAGTAGTAAACAAGCTACCAAACATAAATCTTTAAAAGAACTTTGATTAAAGAATCCATTTCCAATCTGGTCACTAATCAGAACTGTGGGTGTGAGTCAAAGACATTTTGTGCTGTAATGATCCAAAATTGATGTTACTGATAATCAGAATGAGATTCTGTAGAAGAGGCACTGCAACACACACACATTATTATATCAAGAGCCATTTGAGACAAAAAAGGTGTCCATTATCTGCTCAAAGGTACCAAATTTAAAACCAAATGGCCATGGGGGCTGTTATTGGTAAATGTATAAATGTGGGTTTTTAGGTGTATCTAGAAATTTAAAGAGGGTCACTATGTTTGAAATGTCTTCAGTCCATCTCTGTCTGTTGTGTCTCTGTTGTTGAGGTCACTTTGGATCGGGTGTGGCCTCTTACTTCATCTTCCTTCGCTGGTTATTTGGAATCAACATCGTCCTCACCATCATGACTGGAGCCTTCGTTGTTCTCCCAGAGGTCAGTAAGTTTCCAGCACTGGCTGTTCGCAACACATCTTCATATATGCTTAAAACTACACCTCAAATTTAAAAAACTGTTATGTGTTGTTGAGGTTGGTGTTTTGTAGAAAGAGGAATCACAGGTTTTTAAAAATTGTTTATTAGTCCTTGTAGAAGCAGAGTGAGTTAGGTCCACATGATCAGACTCACCTATGGAACTGTGGGTAGTGACTGAAAGAAACAATGAGGATAGAAGGAGCTGAGATGAGTTTCCTCTGCAGAATAGTTGGACGCTCCCTTAGCGATATAAGAAGTTTAGTCACTCAAGAGAGACTTGTAGTAGAGTCACTGCCCCTCCACATCCAGATGAACCTGTTGAGGAGGTTCATCTAGTCAGAATGTCTCCTGGATGCTTCCCTGGGGAGGCGTTTTGGACATGTCAAACCAGGAAGAGGCCCCAAGACAGACCCAGGAAACACCTATGAGATGATGCACTGCACTCTGAAAAGTGTAGGAAGGTAACCTGTAACAGCAGATGCATTATGTATCTGTTATGTACCACAGACTGTGTCAGAAGAACTGGACACACCTCCTGTGATGTCATCCACAGATTCTTGGAAGTGCTGGAGGTTTTAGCTGAAGACTTAGGCTTTGGCATTCTGCCCTTTGTCTACTAAGACTGTCAAATTAAATATTTCATTCTTAGGTTTTTTTACATTTTCTCCACAACAAATATACAAATTCTGTCCAAATGAGAACAAACTTCAAGAGAGATGAGGTCGTTGGTGTGCTCACACCAGCATGTTCCTGGCCATCACTCATGCTGCCATTTCTGCAGACTAATCTCACCCCTCCTCTTTATTGGCCTCCATGGTTGGATGGAAGTGAACTTCCTTTCTCTCCTGTCTCACATCCCGTCTTTATCTCCCCTCTGCTCAGCGAGTCTGATCATCGGCCATCAAACATCCTGCATGTCCTGTCAGATTTTATGTCTGTGTTTGTACAGTGCTCTGAATTATTTGTGGGGTCACTACACCTCATTTATACCTCGCCTCTCTTTCAGCTCACACAAACTCTGATTGCCTTTATGGAATGGTTTCCTCAGCAGCACTGAGGAAATAGATCAAATTAAATCTCTAATTTTATCTCTTCATTATATATCACTCACAGTGCTACATTGCCTTTGGGGCTCATCACAGAGCATTTAAAACACTTCCACTCAAATTTAAAACAAGTACTATTAGCAAACCAGTGAATCAGTCATCTGATTGTAGTGGTTCTTAATATCCAGTTGATATTGAGGTGCACAGATCCATATAAAAGCAGATGTCTGGAGCATTCAAGTCTGTGCAAACACAAGACCAAGAGGAAAAGATAACAGCACCTATCATATTAATCTGGAAAGGGTTTGAATAAAATCTAAACTATTTGGTGTTCAAGTGGCATAATAATGCAGAAGTGAAAAAATTCTTCTGGAACAATGTCCAATGGACAGATGATACCAAAGTGGGGATGTTTAACATTAATGTCCAGAAGCATGTTTGGAGAAAACTAAACATTTTAGTAGAAGCTGCTCATACCTACTGTCAGGCAGGTACGAGGTGCTGAGATGTTGTTTGTTAGTTTCACGAGAGTAATTTTCATCTTATTACACACATTATCAGGAACTGGCTCTGTCCAATTCTGGTTTAAAAAAAAAAAGAGAAACTGGTCAAAAGGATCTTACCTGGAAGCTGAAACTCCACTGTCACCAGGAATAAATCTGCAGGCAGGTGGGAATTGGTCCAACCAAGCCTTGTAGCCAAGATGACCCAGCAACAATTAGCTGCTCATTTCTACTCATTTCCAGTACATCAACCTGTAAAAGCCTCTGGAAGGGAGGATCAAACTGCTGCCAGAGATAGAAGCTGATGATCTAGAGAAAGTCCAAAGGTGTCCAGACCAGCCCAGAAACTTTTCAGACAGTGCCAAGTAGGAAAAGTGATGAGAGCTAGACATTTGCTAAAGTTAACCATCAATCAAAAGAGTATGTCCCTAATTAATCATTAATTTGTTTATTTATATGATTTTACTTGATGAGGTACATAAAAATTGACGACCATGTCGTTATCAGTTGGAGCTAGCCCCTAGTGCTCAGTCAAGGAAGTGGAATTATTTTCATTTCTGGGTTTGTAGCAAGCTGGACGTCATCTCAGCAACAGGACCTGGACACCTGTCAGTCACTGAGTGGACCATGAACTCCTCTGTAAACCAGAGATTTCTGAAGACAAAGGCGGGAACATCTGTGTAATGGATGAAGGTTGGCTGAAACAGGAAATTATTCCAAACACAAAAGCAAATCTACAAGAGAATGATGAAAAATAAAAGAATCAAGATTTTGGAGTGACCTGGTCAAAGTCCAGATCTCAACCTGATTGAGATACTGTGGTGGGACCTTCAGATAGCTGGTTGGACCAGAATTTCTCCTCAACCATGAAAGACACTGATGAACCCAGGCAGGAGACATCTACTGAGAGTTCCTATTGCTTAAGGTGGATCTACATGCTGCTGAATCATTGGAGTTGTTCTTTTTCTTCATGTTTTTATTTTCTTCTTGGCTTTATTTTGTTAAATAATTGCAGTTGTGTGTTTTCTTCCAAGTAAGACCCATTTCAGTCACATGATTTCATTTTTCCTGGGTGTTGTTGGGTCAGGGTCAGGGTTAATGTCCGTTCACTGGACTCATCTGTGTTTTCCCATCATTAGCTACTGGCTGGAGCTCCGTTTGGAACGACCAGAAGCAAAACCATCCCCAAGGAGCACCTGGCCTCCGCTCAAGACTTGGACACCATCTGGTCTCTAGGGGTAAGACTCTTCTTCTTTTTACTGTTTGGTCAATAACAGATTACATGGAGACACAATGGGCTGTTATTTAAAGATGAGTGTGCTGTCTCCTTGACCTGCAGTGCAGACTTAAACAAGGATGCAGTAATGTGCTGAGCTGGGAGAGACATTTTTCCTATAGACAGTATTTCTTCAGTCGGTAGCTTATATCCTTGTATTGTACCTGTTCATGATTCCAAATGCTGCCTCTGACTTTTTGCAGGGCTACCTGCAGTACTCCGTCTTGTTTTATGGCTACTATGGTCGGGTGAGAAAGATTGGCAGTGCAGGGTACAGGTTGCCTCTCGCCTACTTCCTTGTTGGGATGGCTGTCTTCGCCTACAGCTTCATCATTCTCCTACGAAAGTACTCTTTCTGCTCTTTATGACTTCTGTTTTAAAATTCTATAACATAGTTGTATAAATTTCTATGAAGCACCACGACTGAGTTTGGGTTAGTATGGTTTAGGAACAATATGGCCTGACCTGCCCTGTGTTTCCATGGACATGCCTGTAGCTTCATCAGCTACATAGCAGCACGACATTACACCCGCATCACCCACATGGACCTCATAAAGACACAAGCAGACAAAAGCAGCTGTGACATCCTCACACTGTGACAGCTGGCTGTTTCATTGTGCTAAAGTGGACACTATCTTGGACAAATTGACTTTTTCCAAAGCTTGGTTGGTCCAAAAACAGACAAAGGTAAAACTGGCATTAAGTTATGACATCCTCACTGTACTTACTGCTAATGTGTGATGCTAAGCAACATTATATTTAACTCATACTTATCAAATCCATTTATCCATGATTCAGTACTCAAAGGACATCCGAAACGAGGACCCGCTAACTTCCACTAAGACCACTGCAGTCTGCTGACCTCTAGATAAACCAAGACTAAGATCAATTCACTTAGCCCACTGTGACTAACTGTACATCTCAACGGCCACGGAGTTAAATCTTTTTTGATAATCTGATTAAAATCTAGTAAGAAAAGAAACCTGCAGTTCCTCTACTGACCATGGGGGTCTGGATCCAGATCTGCAGATCCTGTGCTGACCACAAGGAATTTGACTTGCCAGACACTGTCTGTTAAGGTTCAATAAAATAAAATAAATTTAAAAAATAAACAAACAAAAATTTAAAGGTCCAGCAATCAAACACAGGCCCACTACATACAAGACACAACCACTATTTACAGACATGAGTTGAGTATAAGATTCAGCAGAGCACCAGTCTGAGGGAGGAAACTGTCTACAGCCAGGTCCAAAATTGTTTAATGCTACAAATGTATATATAAGTGTTTTTTTTTGTCTTTTTGTGATGACTAACTGCCATCACTTCAGGCACTGACCGCTCAGGGCTATCTTGACCTCTGAGCTGTGAGTAAAGACATAACAGAGCAATCATTCTTATTTGAAAGACAGTATGTTGTGTTGTTCAATTCAATTAAAAAATATTATAAATATTAATTCTGTAATATTTTAAATCTTAGTCAATTGTACTAACTTGGTCTACGGATGAAGGCTGCTATCTGGACTAACGAGTGAAGAGCTGCTAGTTGGATGCCATAGAACCAGCTGTAACAGTTACTCTGGCACTGTTTGGCCATCCCATCAGCAGCCATCTTTTCCTCAACCTGTCAAAATAACACGTCGTCAACTTGCAGCTTCACATCTGAGCTCCTGGTTTATTCAGTGATCAAAGTTTCAACCAGCGGCTTTGATTCAGTTATTTTGGTACCTTTACAACTTTAGCCACTGAAAACACCAAAGAACATATGATATACTAACCTCAACCACTCCTTACTGCACCACGGAAATGTGGCTTGACGATGATAATGGATTTTAGACATGTTGGACTGTATGTTGTACAGAATGGCCAAGAACTCCCGTCTGAGCATGGCCAGTGCCTCAGATGAGAACTTCACGTTCTGCTGGAGGGTTTTCTGTGCATGGGATTACCTGATAGGAAACCCAGAAGCTGCAGAGAGCAAAGGAGCTGCCATCGTCAACAACATCAGGGTAAGAAGCTCACACAGATACTCTGTGATTCTGAGGTAGATTGTCTCTAATGCAGAGTCTTGGTACAAAAAACCCACTGATGAATGTTTTTCTGCACAGGAAGCCATTGTTGAAGAGCAGCAGAAGAAGAAAGACACAAGTTTGTAAGTCTTTTTCATCAGTAGGCTTTCTTCAGTTTTGGTTTTCTGGTCATTTGTGCACCCATTCTAAAACAGAGAGCATCAGCACTCAAACACTGACAGGAGACAGCACAAAAACAAGAGAAAAGTGGGGGATAGTCTTTTTTCACTGATCTTTGAAAATTGATTGTTGTGAGGTGATTGAAGCAGGATCCAAATGCAGGAGTTGAGGCACCAGAAGTTTCAAATTACACAAAAAACTGCAGAACTCGGGAAAAAAAATCAGGCAGGGAGACAACCCAACCAGGGAAACAAACAGTACAGACCAGCAGGGAGGAAGGGACAGAACAGAACAAGATATCCTCTCAGAACCAACAAGACACAGGTGGAAATATTCAGGGTAGATCAAAACAAGGAGAGTCAAACTAACTAAACACGGACACAGAGTTTCAAAATAAAACATTAACTAATCAAAAACCAAAGTCATGGCACTGAAGATGTTTTGTTTTCCAGGAACAGGTTGTTTTTGTTGAACTCCATCTTACCAGAATCTGTTGTTCTGTATTCTGACTCATTTCTATTACAGATCAGCCTGATCATGACTTTGTCATTTGCAAATATCTTAAAGGTGTTGGACTTACATTCAGGGACATGGCTGTGGGTGAACAGTGAGTACAGAAGCAGGGGATAGCAACCAGCCTTGCAGAGTGGCAATGTACAGGGTTATGGGGGTGAGATGTGTGGACCTAAGTTTGTCTGTATTCTGATGGGAACCTGGAGATTGAGTTGCACCATGGAGCACCTAGCTCCAGCTGGGAATGACTTGGGGCGAGGGTACAGCACTGAAGGGTGAGCTGTAATCTCTTACAAGTTCCTCCAGATGTGTCAGGACAGTATGAAGAGCTAGGAGGGTGGCATCTTCTGTAGATCTGTTAGCTCTATATGTAAACTGGAGTGACTCCACAGAAGTTGGGACTGTGGTCTTTATGTGGGGACAGACCAATCTCTGGGAACACTTCATTAGGATGGGTGTGAGGGCCAGCAGTTGTTCATGTGCACAGAACCCGAGTTTGTCTCCAGGGACTCCATCTGGATCTGCTGCTTTCCACCGTTGACCAAACAGTTCCTGTTATACTTCATATGTCCTCAGCTTTATGGTTGGTGCTCCATTTTCTGTGACTATTACTGTAGCAGGTTGGCTGGAGATTCAAAGTGACCAAAGAAATTGTTGAGGTGATTGGCCATAATGAAGAGCATCATTGCCCAGTGATGGTATGATGCTTTTCTATATGATGTCCATGGTCTTTCACTGGTGCTCTACACATTGCCTGGAGGCGTTCATGGGTTTCTTTGTTTCTTTCTTTAACTCAGACCTAGCAATGCAGTAGCCAGTTGCACCTCTAGATTGACATGCCTGGTTATATGAATTTATTAAGTTTTTTTAATCTCATGATTCATCCATAGTTTTTGGTTAGGAAATGTTTTTACTTCCCTATCTCTTGAGTCACACAAGTGTTGATGTAGCAGTACTCTAACCCTGTAGCAGACAACTGAGATATTCTCTTAGTGATGCTGAGCATTAACTGATTAGAATCAAGAGTACATCTGCTCAAACCACAAAATGTGGTTCACAAATTCTTTTTAATCTGTGAATCGATTTTGAATTTTAGGATGATTTCAATAATATCAGATATTGCTTTTGAATTGTGCTTTAGCAGAATCGATTAAAAAAAAAACCCCAACAAACTATAAAAAATAATCTGAACAGACTAGCTGGAGCTCTTAGAAAAATTGTAAAATAACGTTTGTAGTGGTATGTTAAACTAAAGTGTGCCCTGTAATCTCAGGTATCTTCAGTCAGTCTGACGATTTAAAGGGTTAAAAGTGGTCACTCTGCCGTTTGGTATCATGATGTTCACCACACTGAACGTGGACCAGAGAAAGCCTAGGAGAGAGTTATCTGAGGAGATCAGAAAGAACATTTTAGACCAGGATGTTGAAGGTAAAGGCTAGAAGAACATCTCCAAGCAGCTTGATGTTTCTGCAAGTACAGTTAGAAATTTTATTCAGGAGTTTTAGCTCCACAGGAGTGTAGACTGTTAAACCGGAGCTTTGACAAAACAGAACCCATAATGTGGATAGAGAAACAAGACGAGACTTTAATAATCCAAACAGAGATCCAGGAATAATAAATGAGTCCAGAAGATACAGGAAACACCGATGGTAGGAACAAATGAGGAGGACCAAGAAAGGCGATGAGAGCAGGACGAAGATTACGGGAGAGCCAGGGACGAGCCGAAAGCAAGAACAGACGGAGTTGTCCAGAGAGACAGAGTCATGTAGGAGACTGGATTCAGGACATGGGATTCAGGATACAGGATACAAAGTTCAGGATACAAATCACAGGAAACCACAGGACGAACTGGCGAGGAGTGGAGGTCTGAGCCAGGGTTATAAGGCTGCAGCTGATGAGGTAATGACAACCAGGTATGCATGTGGAACAGGTGAGAGGGAGCACCAATTGAGGCTGAGAAAAAGAAAAAAAGAACACAGAGAAATACGGATTCTAACATAGACAACCTCCCCAGATGTGAACAAAAGGTGACAACTGATGACAAACTGAAGAGACAGATAATATGAATGGAAACCAAAGAGTCCAGAATAACTTTCAAAGGGAACTCCAAGGTCAAGGTCCATCAGATAATAACATCCATCACTGTTTGAACCAAAGTAATCCAGATTTCTGGATTGCTATGTATTTCTGGATTACTAATATGTGTTCAGAGATTTCCGACAAGTCACATCAGCTCTATGTCCGGTTTTTTTGTTATTATAAACCTTATCTGTACAGCACTTTGGTCATCTTTGGTTGTTTTTAAATGTGCTTTAAATAATTATAAATAAATTTGACTTGACCATGTTCACAGACACAAAAAATAAAGCCTTCAAAGAAAGAAGACTACAGTATCTACCATGAAATGTGGAGGAGGTTCTGTTCTGGAGCTGCTTTGCTGTGTCTGGTTCAGGTTCTTGAATCTGTGCAGGAACAATGAAATCTCAAGACCATCAAAATGTTCTGGAGACAAATGTGCTACCCAGTGTCAGAAAGCTGAGTCTCTATTGGAGTTCATGGGTCCTCCTACAGGATAATGACCCAAAACACACAACTAAAACTAGCTAAGAAAAACTAAGAAGTAAACATTGGACTATTCTAAAATGTCCTTTTATGAGTTTTGATCTAAATCCTGATGAACATCTGTGGAAACATCTGAAACATGCAGTCTGAAGAAAAAAGCTGAAACAAACCTGAGACAGCTGGAGACGTTTGTTCATGAGGTGTGGACCAGAATACCTGTTTACAGATGCACAAGTCTTTCTGAGTGTTACACTAATCGCTAGATTAAAGTGATTATAAAGAAATTATTTATTATTACAGTTTTGTGTCATTTCAATGTTTCGTGTTATTTCGATGACCATTGCTGGTTCTTCTGTGTCTCCTCAGGGCAGTCCTGATCAGTCTGCGGATCCTGGCCAATATCCTGGTGCTGCTGTCCCTTGCTGGCAGCATCTACATCATCTACTTTGTGGTGGACCGCTCTCAGAAACTGGAACAGGAGAAGCCAGAGCTGACTCTGTGGGAGAAAAACGAGGTAGAGCATCAGAGCAGACATTATTACCTTGATTACATTATCCATTCTTCAATATGTGAAACTGGAGACCTGATGTTGACTCAGAAGAGGACTGGACGTCTCCATCCAGCTATCATAGTTCATCATTTTAACCATTCCAGGGCTTCTGTCAGTCTTTCTTTAGCCTCGGTGGCCATCAGCAAAAATATAGTCATCCTGTCTAGTCAGACTATGTTTGCTATAACGTAGAGAAAGGGGTCGTTTCATACTAACAGAACCTACATAGATCCAGGGCCCCTGTGATCTGTTAGAATTACATTGGCAAGACTCCAGGTCGTGCTGTGATGAGAATTTCTGTTTTGGTTGATATTTTAAAGCACAGGCATTGAATTCCAGCACTCAGGGGTTTAGGATCAAACTCACATATTTTCAACATTTTTCTGCCTAATAAAAAATCCTTATTCACTTTTTGTGATTATATTGGCTGCTTGAAAATCAACAACCGTACCATTTCCCATCCTTTACAGAAACTGGTTTGATTCTTTAAATTTGGTCTCAGGGTCCAATTGTTCCACCATCAGTTTTTCTTCATCTTGACTCTGAGAGTGACATCACTGACCTGCTTGTCCAACATTGTTCATGACATCAGTATGTTTATGCAAGCTGTCTAGGAGCCCACAGAGATTGTATTGAAGTGCCTGAGACAACTGACAACCAAAAAGTGATAAAACTTTGATATACAGTAAAACCCCGCTAATAAGACCACTTGGCGGTCTTAAGAGAAGTGGCCTTAATAGCGGGGTGGTCTCAGTAATGAGGTTGGGCCCAGTACTTAGAAAAACTGGTCTTTAAGTTGCTTATAAGCT
>JAOWBL010001835.1:0-14650 GCA_028564865.1 Zenarchopterus dispar
TATATATATATATACACACACACACACACATATATATATATATATATATATATATATATATATATATATATATATATGTATGTATGTATGACCGAGTCACATGTCACCAACGAGTCAGATATCATCAAGTCAAACTTCACCATTGACTCACTCTCCACCAACGAGTCAGTTTGTCAGTTTTTGTCAGTTTGTCACCACGTCTTTTCAAATTCAAATTCAAAACCAGCTTCTTGTTCTGGTTTCTGTGTTTTCATGATTAATTAAATCGCTGCATTCTTGTTGTATTTACATTTTTGGAGCCTGTCATTTTTACGTGAATTATTTAAAAATAAATAAATAAATAAACTCCACAGTGCATCTTTGAAAGGCGTCGTTAAAGTCTGTCTGCGGGCGCCGACGAAACCCTTAAAACCTCGTCTCGTTGTCTTTTCGATTGTTGTTTTTGTCGAAGCGTTTCCTTTCTTCTTCTGGATGCAAACTCGTCACTTCAGCCTTGTTTAATATTCTGGGATGTCTGGCGCAGACGAAGGCTTCGCCGCCGTCCCTCCACCACTGGCTGAGGAGCTGTGAATGATGGGAGGAGAATACAGATCACAGCGTCGGCCATCTGGACCCCCCCAGGACCCCCACGCAAGTCTCAAGTGGACTTGTCTTTGCTGGAACCGCACCTTCTTTGTCCTTTTGGACCCACCGTGGGAGTTTCTGTGATCAGCCCACACTGAGGTGTGTCCAAAGACAACCCACTCACTCCACAAGTGGGATATGTCATGCAAGGCCTCTGGTTTCCCTCCGAGGGCGATGGCAACCCACAGATGGGCCTGGCCACAGAAAACCCACAGGTCTTCAACAAGTACCAGTTCTGCTAGTGATACAAGCGGGTGGTTGCTAAGCGCAGTAGCATGACGACCACTGATGAGGAAGTGCTGCCTGCTGTACACTGACTGAGCCAGCTGTCAATCAATCATGTTAGACATTAGTTTAATGATTTAGATTAAAAAAGAGAGATTCACCCCCTCAGAGTCGTCATTGATATGAAATCAGACGATTGAGACCAAAAACGGTCTTTTGAACCAAACTGTAAAAATGTTTATTTCTGCTCTAAAGTTGGACATCTTAACATGGGAGTCAATGAGAGATCCCTCTAGTGGTCAGACGAGGAACTGCAACGACTCAGTGTAGGAGTGAGTCACACGTCACTGACGAGTCACTCGTCACCGAGTCACTCGTCACCAACGAGTCACACATGACAAGTCACACATCACCGAGTCACACGTCTCTAACGAGTCACACATCACCAACGAGTCACACGTCACTAACGAGTCACATGTCACCAACGAGTCACATGTCACAGAGTCACACATCACTAACAAGTCACACGTCACCAACGAGTCACATGTCACCAACGAGTCACATGTAACCAACTTCAAGTCACTGACTAATCACAAGTCACCAACTACTCCAAGTCGCCAACTCACAAGTCACCGACTGCACCAACCAATCACACATCACCAACAGTTCACACATTGCTAATGAGTCACATGTCACCAATGAGTGACACGACACCAATGGTGAAACAGGACACCGAGTCACAGGACACCGAGTCACTAATCCATCAACCACGGCAGGACTTGTGTGACACAATTCCGATTTTTTTTCATCTGATATATTTTCTCATTTGTTTTCTGACAACAGCACAGCTGTTTCTTCACGTTCTACCTAACGTTTTCATCGCCGAGTCATCTACATCGAGTTAATAAGTTTAAATGCACATAGCAGATTTACACTAGGTACCTTTCAAAAGATGATGAAAACAAGTCAGATTTTTTAAATAAATGAGAATCAACCATCAAGACTGCATAAATGTCTCCTAAAAGACACCAGAAGGTAATGATGAAAGAGATCAAACAGTGATAAATATTTATCAGTGTTGAAAGAGTGATTTTACCTCCATATCTGTGAGGGGACCGTCTTAACTAAAAGCTGGAAAAGTTCCTTTGTGCTGCCTCGATAATGCACCAAAGCTCATAATAAATAAGGAAGTAGTTGAGTAAAGGCAGTGGAAATGTCCTGGAAGAGAATCTGGAAAAGAGGCTAAATATAACAGAAAAAAAGGGGAAAAAGTAACTTCTGCCTTTGAGCCCTGTGTTTAGATATGAATCCCACAATCCTCTGTCTTTTTCAGTCTTTACATGGTTTGATACATATGACATAATACATACAATAAAACATATGACAAGGTTCGAGGTTCGAGTTACATTTTAGTGACATTTAAGGCAAAAAAATCAGTTTCTGTTTCATGGACACAAAATATATCAGTCTAGGGTCAAATTTTCTCAGGAATCTGAAAATGGAATCATTTATTCAAAATCTTTTATGGTTTCCACTCCACAGGCGTTTAATTGACACAAAGTTGAAATCTCTATTCAGTCAGTCTGGAGTATAAAAAAATGTCATTTAGTCTTTATTTCACAACACAAGCAACAGTTATGATGTGACGCACTAATGTGTAATCACAATATTTGTTTTGGTTTATACAGGAAAAGTCACGTTGGGGATGACTTTGTTTAAGTTGTAGTTACACCTCCGTGCCAGGAGATGGCGCACTGTTCTGTGAGACAGTATAGCGAGGGCATAGGCCTGCCTTCTCCAATATGGCGGAAGCGAGGCATTCATGAACGCAACAGGTTAGATGTCTCATCATTTCCCTGTATTTTACAGGTGAGTAACGGTCAAAAACCACATGAAAGTGGTTGTAAAGTACTGAATAGAAACACAGTTAAATGTAGATGTAAAAATCGGTTGGTGAACCCTGTATTTTGTTATGTTTGAACGATGTGAAAAGACCGGAAATGCTGAAGTCCGAGCGACGCCGCGGGCGCCATTTTGATACTTATTTCATGCTAGTTTTTAGTTTAACAAGCTCCGTTTTGTATCCTGACATTGTGTTGTAGTGTGAATACGCCGTTGACAGTGAACAATGTGTTTATTGGTTCTAAAAGATGAATATAAAAGAATCTTAAAAGCTAAGCCTGCCAGCATGCACGTGTTAGTCCCGTGCAATCTGTGAAATTAGACAGTTACATACTAAACACTGGTGTATGTTAAAAAAAAAAAAACAGTCCAGGTGTGAGTATTAAAAGATATCAGAGTTAAAAGCAGAATAAACTGGTAAAATGTATTAAAAACATGGAATACATATATTGTGTGATGTCACGTGACAGGATAATTGCATAGACAACAATTTAAAAGTCATTGTATATGAAGTAAATTTATACATATTTCTTTTGGATATGAAGAGCAGTTATGCTGCAATTTGAAAATACATGTGATTGTATTAATAAATACGGCAGAAGCGAGGCGTTGATAAACCCAACTAGTTATCGGTCTCATCATTTCCCTGTATTTTACAGGAATATTTAATCTGTTCAACAGGCTCAGACTCCGGGTCTGTTACACTTAGTTTACCTACAAATAATATAAGAAGCCTTTTCTTAGTTCTTTGGCAGGTGTTTTCTAAAACAAATATGAAAACTTGGCTGTAAGAGAAAATTGATCTCAGTTTATTAGAGTTATTAGGCTTAAATAATGTAAACTGTGTATAACTCATGTAAATAGGTATGTGATTTAATTTTAGTATCTGTACATTGAAAATTGAGTGACTGCAAGTTTTTTTTATGACAGCGTGTATTTTTCTCACAAACTGAAAATTGATAGGGGTAGGGTTAGTAAAAGTTGTTATTTTACTTAACTAATGTTAGAATATACTTTATGTGTTCAGTACTGATTTATTCCCAACAAAATTACAAAGAGATTGATGCAGTTTTACTATTAATTCAGCTCTATCGGATTAATCAAAAGCCAGACACCGGACATCTTTGGAGGAACTCGCTGGTATAACATCATTTCTAATTTCAACCACCGAAACTGATGCTCATTTACAAGAACACAACATTGAGCTCTTATTCTAAGGTTAATAGTAACCAAGTAATCAATAATTTGCAAGCAGCAACAGGATTAATGTGTGTATTCCAATTATTTTGTCACAATGTGGTCATTTTCACCTACTTTTCAGCAAACATCAAGCAAAAGGTCACCTAAAGACTAGTGATGCACAATTTTTGATGTTATATTCAGAAACTACACTATTTTTTTTTTCTATAAGGAAAACACAAGACATGTAAAGTACCCATTTATTCCAGAGTATTTTTTCACACTGATGTCACAAAAACAAAACTGAAACTTTCAATCTTGTCGTATTTACCCAAACATGTAGGCTGCTGTGATGGTTTTCCTTTGCAGAAGTATCCATGATCATTACGGTAGGATTATGGGTATTAACAAACATCTTTCCTTGACTCATTTATGCAAAGCTGTTGGCAGGGGGAAAAAAACTAAATTACATCTGGAACAAAGCCTTTCCTTTTATGGTCTAAAACCCTAAAAGACATTTTTTTAAAAAACAGCCAAATCCAGAAAGGCGTCAAATTCCACTTTCTGTTTCTGAAATGGGAAAAAAAAACCAAAAACCCTAGTTTCTTACACCTGAAACTACCCTCTGATCATCTAAAAGGCAATTACTTGCAGAAAGCAAGTCAGCAGAGGAGAAATGTGCAGGCAGATACAGAGAAGAAAAGAAAAAAAAAAGAAAGCAAAGAGGAAAAGTACCAGGTCAGAGACGACATAAAAAAGAACAGCCAGCAGAAATGAATGAGAGCGGCGAGACCATTTCCACAAGCTGTTTGAGATTGAATCCACCAGCGAGTCGCAACACAAATACAGCACGCCCGGCCGGAAAAACTCCCGGCGCTCGCACGGCTGAAAGACAACATTATAAAAATGCAAATGTGGCCCATTTACTGAGGCACGGGGACTCGGAGGGACGTTTTCTGAAAGAGCAAGTGTTGGTTGTGTATGTGCATATAAAAAAATCCGAGTCCAGGTCAAGGAGACGCGTCGTCCTCCGATGAGACGCACGAACAATAAAATACGCCGCAAACAAACAACATTTAGATGACTCGGTTGTGTCTCCCGTCATCTTTAATTGACGTTGTAAATCATGTTCCTTACACGGCTCGGCTGTGAGGGAACGACACCTCAATTTGTTAAATGCCTGCCACCTTGCCTCCTCCGTCCTTGTGTCCTTGTGTCCGTCCTCTAGTCACGTCCCTGGTGGGAGGGGCTAAGGCGAGGAGTCGAGGATTGAGGGATGAGGTAAGCAGCGAGCTTTTTAAGATGCAGCTCTGATGTGTGTTAGCTGGAGAAAAGGTTTGTTTTATACACAAAATTCAAGTGTGTACAAGAGTGTAACTGAGCTCAATATTGTCTCATAATCGTTTTATATAATATTATTACCATTATTCTCCTAATTAACGCGCCTGGGCAGGGCGCCTCTACTTCAGACCTAATTATGCAAGTTGTTCAGTGTTAAGCTTTAAAACAATAAGGCCTCACAAAAAATATCTAAGATACACAAGTTATTTTTTTAAAAAAAACTACGAAAATCGGTCTCTATTCGGTTGTTAAAAAAGGGTGCTCATCCACGTAGCATACTGCTAATTCGTTCACATTCAAGAATTAACTTTCTTACCAGCACTTTCTTTTAATATATACATACCTGGAATAAAGAGGACTGATCCTATAGGCTACAGCTTGTAAATATCAACAAAACTTCATAAATCCGCTCCTGCCTATTATACATTAAACTGGCCGGTAGCGCGTCGTAATCGTGCACTCTTGTTGACGTCATGTATAACATCGGCCACTCCGCAAAATAAACAAAGCGGTGTTAAAGTGACAGTCACATAAATTTAAATGTCCAATCGATTAAATACTTCATAAGATTAGGAGGAAATGGAGCAAGGTAAGTGTCTGTCTCTGCAAACCGTAACTGTTGATCGTAACTGTGATCAATTTTTATCCTAACTGGCATAAAGGTAATAGCTGCACTCTAGCCTTGTGGGTGGGGGTGCTTCTATTAGAGCGGGAGCGTTAAATAGGAGGAATACTGCATATCTGGATACCTTAAAAGGTAATTGTTTGTGAAGGTTTGGACCATTTCTGTCTCCAGAACGTCTTCAGACCCAATCGTAGGTTGTCTAGTGTGAACAGCGTGGGGGTTGAAGTCTGGACTCTCCAACGAAGCTTCGTTTTTATTTTGTTGTTGTTTTTTCTGGAGCATTCTGAACTCGATTTACTTTCATGTTTATGTTCATCAATCAGCTTGTGCTGACCTTCAGATGGTGGTTCTTAGATGATCCTTTTGTTGCAGGATGGTTTGGCGAGTGAAAAGTAAGTGAACCCTTGTTCGTCAGTAGTGACTTTCAGAAAGTGTTCCTGGTATCTTTGGACCAGAGCTGCTGATGTTCAGGGGGATTCTGCACCATCCAGACACATTTGTAGGACTGTCATCGACTCTTTGGAGGTCATTCCACAACATCTCCAAGAGGTCGTTTTCTGATTTCATTACCCAGTATCTCCTAAACTTCAGCTGGTGGACAGACACCCTGATGTTGTCCTGTAAGAATCTTCTGGGATACTTTGGAGTCCACTTTGTCTCAATGATGAGGTAGTAGAACCAACCCCAGATCATGATGCTCCCGCCACCGTACTTAAACAGTGGGATTCTGATGTTGGAGTTTTCCTCCCGAAACACTTCAACACTTTTCCCGTCCAGATTTCCGAGGTGTTCTTGGTCAAAGCTCCACGGTTTCCTGCCTGAGATGTTTGTGGTGGACTCACGGACGGAGATGTTTTCAGTGTCAGTGATGTCTAGAAGGATTTAGACGTTGCTCATGGATTCTTCTGTACATCTCTGAAGAGTCTCAGATGTTCCTTTGGATTCATCTTCATCCCCGCCACTAAACTTTATCCAATTAGCTTTTGTTGAAGTAATCCGTCTGTGGGTTCTGGTTCCTCCGGCAGTGTGAACGTTTGATGGGTGAAAATGTAAATGTGTGGGGATGTATATATTTTTGTCTTTTACTGTGATACAGTTGCCGATTATATCATATTTTATGGTAAATTATTGACTTGTAGGTTTACCGGCCTAAAATAATCATTCTTCTTCTTAAAAAAAAAAAAAAACTAGACTTCTCACTTCTCTACTTTTGGTAGATTGATAAAAATGGAATAATTTCGGATTTTAGTTGGAATTCAGTGATGAAACTGTTGAATATCTTCAACTTCGTATTTCTGGAGCTCTGTGGATCACATTTCACTCCTCTCTCCCATAATTTAACATTTTGGTGCGGTTTTACCCCAGATTAGAGCATCATTGTCTGTCGTAGCAGATCTCCAGAGGGAGAAAAGAAAAAAGCAGGATTTATTACCTTCTTAATCCTCTCGAAAAAGAATTTGCCTCAGAGATTGATAGAGATCAAACCGGAGCCCAGAAGAGCATGTTCGGCATTCAGATGCTCACAGCAGGATCCTTTGATTTAAATCCTATTTTTCTGTGCCTGCTGAGGTTCAGCTCCAGCTTTTCCTCTGTCAATAATCTCACCTTGAAGTAGGTGGTAAACCCACCGATTCATGACGGCTCCGCCTGAAGCTGCAGAACTACAGGGCGCTGTAGAAATGTAAAGCGTTTCTCAACGAGAGATCCGAGAACCACGCGGGAACTCGTTCTGTGGGTTTACGAACATGCAGGCAGATCTGTTGGTGATCTTCCATGAAAATGTTCCTTGTAGCTCTCAGTGGGAGTTCTGGATCTGCTGACGGGGAACTTTGGTTTCCTTCTCCTGAACAAACGGCTCCGACCATCTCGGATCTGAAGGCTCCTTGTTGTTGTTGTCGTTGTTCCTCCTACTTCTCCTTCTTCTTCTTCTCTCCTTCTCCTCCTCCTCCTCCTTCTTATTCTCCTTCTCCTTCTTGTTCTTGTTTTTCTTCTTTCTTCTCCTTCTCCTCCTCCTTCTTCTCCTTCTCCTCCTCCTTCTCATTCTTCTTCTTCTCCTCCTCCTCATCCTTCTTCTTCTCCATCTCCATCTTCTTTTCCATCTTCTTCTCCTTCTTCTTCTTCTTCTTCTTCTCCTTCTCCATCTTCTCCTCCATCTCCATCTTCTTTTCCATCTTCTTCTCCTTCTTATTCTCCTTCTCCTTCTTGTTCTTCTTCTTGTTCTTGTTTTTCTTCTTTCTTCTTCTCCTCCTCCTCATTCTTCTTCTTCTCCTCATCCTTCTTCTTCTCCATCTCCATCTTCTTTTCCATCTTCTTCTCCTTCTTCTCCTCCTCCTTCTTCTTCTTCTTTTTTCCATCTTCTCCTCCATCTCCATCTTCTTTTCCATCTTCTTCTCCTTCTTCTTCTTCTCCTCCTCCAACCACAACGTGGTGTCCACAGATGTTCATCAGGAGAAGACCCAGAACCCATTGAGGACATTTAAGAGTGGTCTGCTGTTTTTGTATCTTCTGTGGTTGGTGTCCTGGGTCGACCTGTCACTTCCTGACACTAAACAGGAAGTCTTTTTCTCCAGGATCCCTTGAAAGTCCTGAGATCTTTTTATTTTCCACAAAGATTTAATATTCATGCCCCCTCCAGGTTTTTTTTCTTTTTTTTGTAAGTATGGTCTTCTTCTCCTTGGAAACTCCAGTCCTAATGACGTTCTCCCGTCCCAACATCTAAATTCCAGTCTGACTTTTTTTTTTTTAATGGTGTTTTATTAATAATGTCGTTTTCTTTTGTGAAGCCCACTCTGGCTGAAACGGTGAACGATCGGTCGGTGCCAGATTTTGCTCTTGGGGTTCAGTTTGAACGTCTCCAGCTGTTTTTCTTTCTTCGTTGTCCTTTGGTCCACACTTTTCTTGGAGACATGTCCTGGAAGGTTGGCTGCAGTCCGACGGACCTCGAACCGGCCTCTTACCCTTGACATTTGGGGTCTGAGCTCCTCTGACAATTCCTTTTTTTTTTAAAATGTATTTATTTATTTGCTTCTTGTTCAGAGTCGATGCTTAACTTCACACAGGTGAGATCTCCTCCTTTAACTGAAGGGAATATCTGATCAAAATCCTGAAGGACTGGTATAAGATGATTTATGACCATTTATAGGTGTGCCAGTGAAACTGTCCAGGCTATCTTAGAATATCCTCATAAAATAAACCCTGTCACATGCAGAGAAACAACTGCTCTTAATTTAATCCCTTCTCAGGAGGACGCAGGTATTGTTTCGGTGACTCGGCACTCGGGTGGAAGACGTCCAAGAATATCTCATGTTTATGGATGATTCTCGTACATAAAGTTACCTCACGTCGGTGTTGGACGTAATCTGTCGTCTTTAGAGATTTTATTTTGATGGGGCACATTTGGCATAAGTACTGCCAGAGTGGAAGTGAGGACTGTGGGAGTGGGAGTGGGGGTGGGGGTGGCTCGAGCTGGAGTTTCCCGCGGCCACGGGCCAGCCAGTCATTGGCAGGCGTCCCTGGCCGAGGGCCGATACGACTTCAGCTCTCGCCCACAGGCGGCTCGCCATCAGTGGCCTTTTTTTTTTTTTCCACAAACCCACCCCGGCCAACCCTGAGTGGGGTCTGTTACTAGGATTAACAACAGGCCACAGTATTTAAAATAAGAGGGATTGAACTCTCTTACATTTAAATTAAGAGCTTGGATGTAAAACTCATCAAGGGATGACGACTAGCTTTGAGCTGTCAATCAAAAGCCACGCCCCTGATTTCTTCTGTTACGAAAGGTAAAGACAGCAGGTTTACGATTGGTTAGGATAACATCACTAGTTTTGTCAATTTTACCCAGAAAACTCAGTTGGATACCTGGTGAATCCATGATGAGGAGGTGATGCCCACCTCCAGCTGTCTACCTGCCCTGTTGAGGCTAAATTATGAATATTGCAGTTCCTAGACTGACCACCAGAAGGGGCAAAAGTTAATCTGCATTGACCTCCAACTTTACAGCAGAAATAAAAGTATTCACAGCCTGCTTTAAAAAAAAAAACACTTTTGTTTCAATTGTTTGATTGAATTGTTGGATCTTTTTGTACCATGTCAACAGAATTGATTGACAGCTCAGCCAATGGTTAGCCTTTATCACATCCTCATGCGTCATCGTCATGCTAACGCACTTACTGAAGCAGTTGGCTGTTGTTCGAACCCAATGTCTACTAAACACAGTAATTTTTGATTTTACCATCGTGATAAACCTTCTCCATCACTGGTCTGCAGTAGTCGACTTACGCTTTTAAAACACCACCCTCTGTGATGTCATAGAGAGCCAACGTTAGAAAAAACCTCTCCAGCAGCGTATGTTCTCAGCATGTTTGAGCTTTACAATGGTGCACCAGGAAGATTATACTTCATCAAAATAAAACAGGAAGGCACATTTTGACTATTTTAACTAATCTTCCTTTAGCTTCCGTTTGTTTTCAGGATTATTGATGAACACAACGTTGTGCAGTGAGAATGAAGGGAAACAAAATATGTCATTAAGTGTGATTATCTCAGAAAAACAGTCATAGAAGACCAAAATAAAATAAATAAAAAAAAACACAAGCGGCCGCTCTGAAAAGATTACCCCTCCCACAAGGAAAGGCTTGAGGCATTAGCTATTAGCGCTGTGCAAACCCGGAGGGAATCCAAACAATTTAGCATCGTGAGTGTCTGGAGGTGCTGTGGGCAACAAAACAACTCCCCACAGGAGAACCACTTCACAAAGCAGACCTAATATATTTCCACAGTGTGCTCCTTTATTCCCCGTGTGAATACTTTCATTAAAGGCTTTTAGTCAAATAGTGACGTTTCAGTCCTCGGTGAAAGTTTCGGATCTGAAGACCCGTCTCCGAGTCTCGGCATTGTGTCGGCGTCTTTGTCTGCTCTGATTGCTAAGCAACTAAGAAATTATGGGAATCAAAAATGGCAGCATGTTTCACTGCGGTAATTATTTCACCTCAGCTGACTCACAGTGGCAGCTCTGCGCCTCCGTTATAATTATATTTATATATTTAATTATATTATTATAATTAGTGTGAAAAGATACCACGCCGCCAGGTCACGGATTTGATTCCCGTCTCTGTGCCCCAGAGCTGAAAGGTTTTATTCCAGTGAAGTTTTATCTAGTTTGATGTTTTTAAATATTTCAACACTTTTGTCAGATTCGAAGCATAAACTCAAAAATAGAGTATAAACTGGGAAAATGTGATTAATCAGTTGAGTAAATCTAGTTTTAAACATATTTGTGGGAGCCGTATCTTCTACCTGAATATGCCGACGAGCCTGGCAGGTCCTGAAACTGTGACTAAACTCATTTGTGAGGAGGTTTCGGAGTGACACCTGGATGCATATATTTGAATATTAAACAGGAAGTTTGTATTTCTGCAGCTTGCAGCGCTGGTAGTGATACCGCTCCAGAATAAATGGGAGGACTGGGATTGCTGATTTTTCTTTTTCTTTCTGTCCAGTCATTTCTTATTTTTGACTTCTTAAACTGATCTGCTGCAGGCGCGAGGTGAACGTCAGTTTATGACCGAATCAGAGAAAATCCAGTCATTAAAATTCAATTTTTTTTCAAATTCAGGGTGTTTTCACACCGTCATGACGTAGGCCAGCCTAACAGTCTGTTTGTACTCCACTTCTGTACACTTCTACATCCACCCTTCATAAACGTTTCCGTTATTCCCTCATAATTTTGCACATCGTTCTGGTTGTTCAACCTCACATCCACCAGGGGGCAGTGGTGAGTCAAACCAGATGCTGTTTGTTGCAGATTTCGTATTAAACTACTTTTTTTTTTTTTGGCTGTCCGTGAGTTGTCTCCGCCCTGAGATTTACTCTGGTTTTAGTCCTGGTTTTATCTGCTCTTTTCCCACTTTCTAACACGGCTTTTTATCCCGGTTTGGTGGTGGCAAACATCCTAAACTGGAAGCCTGGGGGCGGTGCTAACATGACTGACAGGTTTTAGTTACGCCCACAAACCGTGTGACCTCCTATTTTGAGGCTGCGTTGTTGCTCGCTGGTTTTACGAGAGTGGACGGACTGGTGCTAGTTATTTAGCATGCTAACCCAGTAGCAGCCAAAGTCATCATTTTTGTGACTTTAATCCTTCTCCTTCTGTTGCTGTTTCTAGATTATTATAGGATATTTGAACCTACAGTCTTACCCTTACTCCTTGAAAGGAACTCTGGGATTTAGTGCAGTCCACTTGAGTGGGTTTGAACACAGCAGCCCCACTCTGGTGTGTCGTACCAAGGCGACCCTGTCAAGGAGGTTTGGAAACCAGAAGTTTGATTTGACAAGAAAACATCTGACAAGACTCAAAAACGTGTGATAGCTGTGTTGCCATGCTGTTCTGCTCTTCGCCTGAGGCTGGTTGTCATGGAAACGTGATGCTCTAACGCCGATTTGTGAAAGCAATAAGTCGACCAAACTGAAAAATTTTACAGTGTAATTTTTTTTTTTTAATTTAGACTAATTGGAGTTTGTGCAGATTCAAACATCACATAACACATAAGATACACCTTTTTATTTCTGCCAGCACACACTCAGGTGATGCCGGTTTTCAGCTTTGTAACTCTGATTCCTCTTGATTATAACTCTGATTCTCCTCAGTTTTAACTCTGATTCCTCTCAGTTATAACTCTGATTTTTCTCGGTTTTAACTCTGATTTTTTTCAGTTTTAACTCTGATTCCTCTCAGTTTTAACTCTGATTCCTCTCAGTTTTAACTCTGATTTTTCTTGATTTTAACTCTGTTTCCTCCCGGTTATAACTCTGATTCCTCCCGGTTATAATTCTGATTCCTCTCGGTTATAACTCTGATTCCTCTCGGTTTTAACTCTGATTCCTCCCGGTTTTAACTCTGATTCCTCCCGGTTTTAACTCTGATTCCTCCCGGTTTTAACTCTGATTCCTCTCGGTTTTAACTCTGATTCCTCTCGATTTTAACTCTGATTCCTCTCAGTTTTAACTCTGATTCCTCTCAGTTTTAACTCTGATTCCTCTCGATTTTAACTCTGATTCCTCTCGATTTTAACTCTGATTTTTCTTGATTTTAACTCTGTTTCCTCCCGGTTATAACTCTGTTTCCTCCCGGTTATAACTCTGATTCCTCTCGATTTTAACTCTGATTCCTCTCGATTTTAACTCTGATTCCTCTCGATTTTAACTCTGATTTTTCTTGATTTTAACTCTGTTTCCTCCCGGTTATAACTCTGTTTCCTCCCGGTTATAACTCTGATTCCTCTCGATTTTAACTCTGATTCCTCTCGATTTTAACTCTGATTCCTCTCGGTTATAACTCTGATTCCTCTCAGTTTTAACTCTGATTCCTCTTGGTTTTAACTCTGATTTTTCTCGGTTTTAACTCTGATCCACAGATACTGAAACCTCTTTTTAAAAGTAGGAGTTGGTTGAGCTTGTCTTTGGGGTTCAGAACTTTCTCCTGTAACTTTTAACTGAAGCTTGAGGAGCCTGACAGACGGTCGTGACTGAAGGTCTGGTCTGGATCCCGGTAGGAAGTTTCCCTCCTCGTCTCTCGGCAGGACTGAAGTCATTATCTGACTTTCCTCTGGATGGCCTCTTTCAAAGATTAATCCTGCTGTCAGACTGAGGTTCAGAGACTTTGCAGCTTGAGTTTGGTCGACAGCTGAAGTCTTCTGAACGCTGCTCAGCTGTCAGAGCCCCGGTTTGGATCGCCGGACCGCTCACATGAAACAACCTGGAAGTGAAGAGCGATGACACTTGTGCACGTGGGAGAGGAGAGGACACAACGGGCCCGGTCCGGTTTTGATGAAGAACTCAGAAAATCTGCTAAAAATAAGAGCATCTGAGTTTGTGTTTTCTGATTGTTTGGATGAGCTAGCTAGCTAATGTAAACAACAACAACTGGCAGTACCGGTGTATTCTCCAGAAACCCAAAGATTTGGTGCAGAAAAGAAAAAAAAAGATCTGTTAAAAGAGAGACGTGAAGAGGATTTGAGCTGATGCCATAATCTCAGTTTAAATGGATTTTTTTAGTGCATACCAATATTACCAAAAACAGGCTTTTTTTTTTTTTTTTTAAAGTTTTTTATTTATTTATTTTTGGAGTGGGTTTGAAGACGTCTCATCGTGTTTTTTTTTTCTTTCTAATTTTATTTATTTTTATTTATTTATTTGAACGGGTATGAAGGCATCTCCATGTTGCAGAAGCTCCCCTGTGTCTTGGCTTTTTAAAAAGATTTTATTATTATTATTTTTTAATTTTAATTTTAATTTTTTTGAGTGGGTTTGAAGGCGTCTCATGGTGTTTTTGTTTGTTTGTTTGTTTGTTTGCTTGGAGTGGGTTTGAAGATGTCTCCATGTTGCAGGAGCTCCCCTGTGTCTTGGCTTTTTAAAAAGATTTTCTTTTCTTTTTCTTTTTCTTTTTGAGTGGATTTGAAGGCGTCTCGTCTGGGTTTTTTTTTTTTTGTTTTGTTTTGTTTTTTTGAGTGGGTTTGAAGCCGTCTCCATGTTGCAGGATCTCCCCTGTGTCTTGGCTTTTTAAAAAGATTTTCTTTTCTTTTTCCTTTTCTTTTTCTTTTTGAGTGGATTTGAAGGCGTCTCGTCTGGGTTTTTTTTTTTTGTTTGTTTTTTTTTGAGTGGGTTTGAAGGCGTCTCCATGTTGCAGGATCTCCCCTGTGTCTTGGATTTTTAAAAAGATTTTCTTTTCTTTTCTTTTTCTTTTTCTTTTTGAGTGGA
>JAOWBL010001836.1:0-14648 GCA_028564865.1 Zenarchopterus dispar
TCTAGCTACCCTGCTGGATCTGACACACACACACACACACACACACACACACACACACACACACACACACACACACAAACCCAGATTCTCTTCAGACTCACACTTGATCCAAATACAGTGGTGGAAGGGGTAAGGTACACAGTTCTGACTCTTTTAGGCCTTTTATAGCTGTGTGCCCACACCCCAGCGCCCACCCACTTATGATGAAGTGTCAGAGCTGGCAGCATTACACATCATTGCTTGTCAGACCCAGAGAGTGAGATTACCTCCTTTGACCGTACTGTGTGGGCTGTGGCAGCCTGTGGCAGTCTGCCGAGGAGAAGAAAGCCTTAACTGGACAACTTACATGTGATGGGGAGGAGGGCAGTGGTGGGAGAGGGTGCTTGTACCGGGCGTCTGGCTAGCTGACCACTGGCCCCTTTTAGCCCCTGTTTGGTTTCCATCAAAGCAATTTTAGTTTTAAATGGGCTTCAAGGTAGAAGCTCTCAGCACTTAGTTACATTTTCATGACTTGAATAAAGCCTTAATGCAGCCCGAGCGAATAGCTATAATGATCACTTAGAGTGATTGGTGTGTGGGTTAGCGTATCACTGCCTTTTCTTCCACAAACACTTTCCTTACAGCATGAGATAAAGGGAAACGAAAGCATTTCCCATTGTAATGTTAATGTAAAGTCATTTTACAGATTAAGCTTCAGCTGCAAAAGACAAATGAAGTAAATGAGATTTCTCTCTGAAACAAAGCAAGTCATTCAGTCTGAGTGGTAACCATGTTTCAAAAGACATTTGGTAAAAGCCCATCAGCCGTAACACATCCACGAGCTACAGCGAGCTGGATAATCAATAAACATTGCTGACTGTTGCTGCAGTTTTGATCCACCACTGATTACCATCAGTGGGAGAACCGAACTTTTGTTTTTGGAAAATTCTGCTTCCATTCACCTTTTTTGTATGTGATCTAAGAGAAGGTTTTATTTTAAAAACGTTCCCTCGACTCTGATTTGCTGTAAAGTGAGTCAGCTTAACTTACCGTAAACTCTTTCAGAGTGAATCACTTTGCTTACTAAAAGTTTCTGGAGTCATACTGCAGATAATTGACTTTTAAAAGGGTGTTGTGATGATGTACTGATGACCGGAAACTGACAAATTGAGCTCATTTAGTCTCATCGATCATCAGATTCTTATATTAGAATTCACGTCTGATATTGCTTCTCAAAAAAACTCTGTCGACAGATCTGCGCGTGATGAACTCGGCTGCAACTTTTTGTCTGGGGGCAAGAAGCCAATAAAGGGAAGTAGGAAGGAATTAAAAGTTTCTGGCAGCCCCGAAACTGACTCCTTCCCGCTCAGTATGATTTACTCCCGCTGCTACAAGAGAAACTTAAAGTCTCTGTTACTATAGAGTAGGATTTCAAAGTCGATTTAGCCCTCTAATCACTTTGTGGTACCAGCAGCTGAACTGCAAATGACTTTTACATGAAAGTGGCTGTTGGATCCGTATAAAGGGAAAGTGTCAATACTCAGAGCAACCTTTGGAACGTGAGTCCTGCGAGACATTGAACGGCCAGCTGCTACGCCGCTGTTAAACCCCTTTCCTCCCCTCTGTTACATCCCTGACTAAATAATGTCTTCGCTGCTACTGCTCCACGACTACCACAGAGATCTGAAAACAATTTAATGCCGCAAAAATCGTTTGCTTATGACTAATTACTGGCTTCCACCATCTACGTTGAGATACTTTGTCATTTTGGGTTTTTGCTTCGTAAGCAATAAAGTCATCAACGTGAATCTGATAAAAGGCACGGTCGGTAACGGCTAAACATGTATTTTCTCTTGCATTTTATTGTAACAATGTGTACTTCCAGGAAATCGTTTAGGACTAAATTGTAGCTGTCATTAAGGAATAACATCATACACAATGAAAATGACTCGTTTCTACTTTTGACCCAGTATGAATGAAAAACTCTAACAATGGCTGAATTTATTTCGTGGCCTACATGCAGCAGCACGTTTGGAAAGTCTCTTGTAAGTTTCTGAACTTGTGCTCCTCTGTTAGAGAAAAACAGCCTCAGATAGGAACACACCGGGTACTTGGTAGAACTGTCCAGTCAGGTGTTCGTCTTTCCTTTCCACGTTGCATTTGACTTATCACAGAAAATGTGCACGAGTGCAGACAATTTGAAAGCAGCTCCTGACCTCAGTCCAAAGCCTGAAGGGATAACAGTGCTCAGTGCTGCCCCATGAACTGATATTCGAAAGGAAAAATAGATAAGGTGGCAGAATTCACACTTCTCAAGTCTGGCTTCACCTGCATACAATTTAGCCGGTTCTTCTTGTGCTCCCAGAAGACCTTGGACTAGCCAGGATCAGGGACAGAGAACATCCCAGGGTGTCGCGGTGTGTAGTAGAAAACCAGCTTTTGGACTCTCTGGGTTGTGGGGTGCAGTCTCTGAATACTATTCAGTTTTGAAAAGAGCTGATAATTTCACTTAAGCTGACAAATCAGCACTTAGTTATTTATCACCAGTCCCAAGCATGTGATTTCAAAGCTTAAAAGGGCTCAGAACCATGCTGTATCTTGAGTGTGGAGAAAAATACCCCTCCAGGACTAGTCCATGAAACTGTGAACCATAACAGAGGCTGGGCACTCGACTGCTTTTAGCTTCTTAGCATTTGTTGACATGATCAGATGGATGATGCTCTTTAGAAATAAAAGCTCCACAAATTGCTGTAATAAACTATTCTGTTTTCAAAAAACGTCCACACCACACTCATCCTTCCCACCGACTGAGTCATCGGGATTCGCTAACTCACCAACAGATAAACAAATGGGTGGATTTTCCAGTACTCTGATGCATTCACTCGCATAGTTCCTAAAAACAGAATTTCTCAGAGTTGTCTTTCTGATGCATTCACAGAATAAAATAAAACAAAATAAATGTTGGCAAGATATTAATGTCATGCTGCATGGGAAGGTGATCTAATTGCTGGCCAATGAATTGATGCATTTCTAATCTGAGTCCTTATAAACTCAGTTTTGTTCACTAATTGTGAAAGTCATAAGAAGTCAAACCCTTCCACTCCAGTTTCTGATTCCACTCGTACTGTGCTTGGCTCAAGGGCACTCAAATCCCAGATGTGATCCTCAACAAGTTTTACACCAACACACAGATGGAGACTGTGCTGGTATCACGTATTTATGCGTGCATGTGTCACGTTTTATATGCCTGTAATTCTCCCCCCTAAAAAAGATCCTAATGAATCTGCAAAGATATATATACTGATGATTGAAACTAACATTTTCCAGGAAGCATAAATCTGACAGCTGACAGTAAGTCTTAGAGACTGTCAACAGCTGCTTATTAACAAGGCAACCAACATTCACAAAGACCTGTATTTATCATCCCGATGGGGCTGTGGAAACAGCTACGCTAACAAAACGTTACTGTGCCCAAACGGCATCATGCAGTACCCTGCAGAACGCTGGGCATTTTCCTTTTTTTATGAAAATTAAAAAAGAAAAAATTGAAAAGTTTCTTTTTTCCGTTTTTAGATTCCCTTGTGAAACAGAACATTTTAGTCAAACTTATTGTCACTCTCTTAAAAGAATGGCCTAATTTACATTTTTCTCAGGTTTTTCTGAAAACAGAAAAAAATTAAACTGAATATTTTGTTCAATTGCAAAAAACATGACTCAGGCCATTATTTTAAGAGGGCTGCTTTATTCTGACAAGAAATAAATTGCTGTATTACAGTTTGTATGACATATCTTCTGTCGCTCTCAGCTCGACCCAACAAATGTGTTTTCAAACTGTGTGTGTGTGCACGCTTGTTATCGCTTCGACACAAACACTTCACACTTTGTTAACTCCAGTGATGTTGTAGCATCTGACTGATTTGTGAAGATAGCAGGAGAAAAAAAAGCACAAAAAGGAGATTAAAAGAGCAACGATTCAGGGACTTTTTGTTAACTCAACTGCCTGCAGTGATGAGTCAGCTTTACTAAACATATATACAAATAAGAAGGTATTTGGGTATTTCTGATCTTCACAGTAAATCCATGAAGATTTCCCCCTACTTTTAACAATTCTGCACTTCCATTAGCTTAGTTTGCTTTCTTTTCTTATTGCAGTTGATAATTCGGCTTCCCATTGGCAGCCACAGATGAATCAGCGTGATCCAGATATGAACCCCTTTGAAAGCTTCATTTTGTGTGATCACAGGTTTCATCTCTTACACTATTTACACTTACTGCTCCATGTAAAACTAGTAATTAGTAATCAGAGACAAGGGTGCAGGAGTGTAAAAAAGGAGGGGGAGCTGGTGGGGTTTCTTCAGTGCTCCGCGAGTCAACAGGACGCTCCGTCAACACGTTCGGGTCAAAGGACAGGAACTTCTGTAGCAAACACTGTCTTGTCACGCAGATACAGTCATAAACACACAGTTCCTGTTGGTTCACACTCAGCCGTGGTGAACCAGACTGTTTGTGAGTGTACTAATTAGATGACTGTCTTCACTCGGTTTCACTCCCTCATCTGTGCATCACAATTCAAAACACGGCGGAGAAACCCGCCAGCTGCTTTCTCTCTCCACGCAATGACCGTGTGTGAGCGAACATGTACAGTACAGCACCTTGGGCTGTTTTTAAAGGCACCTTTAACAAGCCTAGCGCTGTCGAATAGACAAGCATAATGAGATGTTTTACTGTGAGCTCAGTGCAGTGTTTTGGTGTTTACCTTAAAACCCAATATTCTGAGCCTTTTTATGAGTACAATACTATATATAAAAGGCAGGCATTCAAAGCAAAGAGTTCACATCTGTGTCTGCTGGCAGCACGCCACCTTTCAGGTCTGTTGCTGAAGGCAACTTTTTACTTCTTTCTTTAATCGGACAGCACTCCGATAGCAAAAAAAAAGGCAGCAAATTTTACATGAGCTTCATTGCTAATGAGGGCAAAGCAGCCTCAGGCCATGCCACAGATGACACCAAGATGTGTTTAGAACATGAACAAACAATCAGGCTTGCCCATTTACAGCCCAGACACTGGAGTTTAAAAGCAGTGATTTGCCTTAACACACTGCTGAATGTAATGAGGCTTAAGCTACCTACTCAAGGGATAGAAAACACTTGTTTGTTGTTGTGCAAACTCGTATGAGGTTCAAACTGTGTGGTAGACGTCCTTTGTTGTGATCATGTGCCCTGTGTGGTGCCAGAGTTCTTTAGAAACACTTACACGAACAATTTACCTGTATTTCATTCAAAACAGCACAGCATGAAGGCAGGCTGAGAAATTCAGCTAATCATTATAAACTGGGTTGAATTCATTCATGCAAATTACTATCAAACGTCCACTAAAAGATGTGCTATCAACACACAAATGCAGCGTGATACAGATATAGCGGTAGTGCCACTGCTGATTTGGAGTTTTCTGTACTCTGCCTGCTGGGAAGCAGATTTGTCTTCACCTTGAATTTGAACTCACCTTCATCTTGTCTCTTCATGGCGGTTGATCTTCAGACAGAGTTGTGATGAAAATAAAAATAAACTGTGTCAACATCAGCTCTTGAATCAGTGTAAGTGCACATGCACGCTGGGATAGGTTTTATAATATTATTGTGCCCCGTCATTGAAAACGACTTGAGATCTGGCCAAATAACCAAGTAAGCATTTCTTCCCGAAGGATAACTTAGGGAAGAGTGCTCTTTTGGAAGCTGTGACATTTAAGGTTCTTGTAATCTATATGACCAGTGTTGAATGCACTTTTACGGCTGACCATGCAATCAATCCAAATTTTCAGCTTCCTTTCCCTGCAGGCTTTTGAAAGGACAAAGCAATATATACAAATATTCATATTTTGATTGCCTGCATTGACTAACATTGGCCCTTCTACTTCATAAATTTCCTTTAGATGCAACTTTGGAAAAACATTTGGACAAGTTGATCACACCTATTGTAATAAGATGTGTTATCATGGATGAAATTGCTATCTCAACACTGTGACCAATAACGTTTTGATGTTTTTGTTGATATGAAACACAGAATTTGTTTGCAGGAGCCATGTCCCTCTTTTAAGAATCATAAAATGTCTATAAAAACTATCATCCCTTACAGAAAAACACATAAATTTCACATGTGCAAAAACACGTGATCCCAGGTGACTACATATTGATTTTGCTCATGTACAATGTATTTTGTGAAAATCACAGATTAAATAAGTGGAATAGGCTAGGAAACATGCCCCTGGGAAGTTTGCGGTTTTGGAACATTTTCATGGCGTAGCTGGTGAAACCTCTGGGATTGCACATGAAACCCGACAAATTCCTATGTGAAATCTGGGGAAACCAAAACCAATGCATGTCCCATGGGAAGTCTGTGGATTCACTGTCAGGGTTCAGGGATAGGGGACCCAAATACCATTTCCCAAAAGTAGAATTCAGAGATCTGGCATGTCTGAGAAAGTGGGGCTTGACAAATCTACCGAGTTCCCCCTGGATTATTTTGCTGCACGAACTCCAAGTCAGATGTCAATGTGCAGCATGTCAAGCCTCGTGTAGCTAACCCCGGAGCATGCACTTCTACGGCTTCCTTAACCAGGAGTTGGCCATAGGTTTACTGATTCAGAAATGGAGAGGACACATTTCCACTTCCCACTTGTTTCATCAAGCGACCAACAGCTCCCAACGGAAGAAGGTGAAGAGTTTAAACACATAATATTGTTTATTAAAACGTAGCCTGCACACATAGCAGATCTGAATCATGAGTAAAACAACACAATCTTTAGAAAATGCTAGGGGGTCCAAGTTGTTCTGAAAAACTTTCATCCATCACTGAGAGCTTCATTGTCCAGAATGTTATTCTAAAAGAGGTAAACCATTGAGAAAGAAACACACATGACATGAAGTGGATTTTACATGCCCTGGACTGTCATGTTCATCAATGATTTTACTGAAATTCGCACAGATCCAGACATTTATAATCACCACTGCAGTAGTATTGAAGGGAAGATCATGTCGGCCATTGTTCATTGCCAAATTACAATTTGTCTTTAAAATATTGGTACAGGCTAAGAAAAAAGAGGGAGCATGCACACATGTAAGGGTTAAGAAGTCCTGGTTGTAAGTCCGGTCTCAACACAGAATAAATCTCTGTGGTAACGAATCAACCCCTGCTTTTGAGCAGCCAACTTGAGGCTAAATTCGCCCAGGATAACTGACACATCTCAGCTTGATCCCTTATTTATGTTTCATGCAGCAACTCTGCGGAGTACAATCACCACAACACTTGGTCCAACAGAACAAACCAGTCGAAAATGAAGGAAAAAAGGAACAATGTGCAGAGATGGGGTCAACGAGATACAGATGTGAACAACCAGGAAGGGGAAAATGTAAACCAAGGAAAAACACTTTAACAATTAGACAGGAAGTAAAGCAAACTAGTTAACATGGAAAAGAGAAAATAAGGAGAAGATAACACTAAACTGATGAAAAGAGTCTTAACAGGAGAAAAGAAGAAAATCAACACTTGTGTAGAAAATTCAAAAACAAAAAGACGTTATAAATGAAAGAACAAAAATAACCCAAACCAACCAAAACTGTGATCTGTGAAACATACAAAGTCCTGAACAAGTGCATCTTTTTTCAATTTCTTGTGGTGTCAGTATTTTAATGGTGGGGCAGTTCTGTTTTTCTTGGTAATGCCCCTATTTAATGAAAATGAGCTGAGGACCTGTGGTAATTTATAATAATTATGGAGGATGTCTGTGATTTTATTCCTGTGTGAATGCACACAGGAACATCTGTGGGCAGGAATATTAACAAAATAAGAAAACCTCTCCGTACCTTTTCTGCCTTTTCCCCAGTGTTTCTATGGCAGTTACGACTTATATAAGTATGTGTTAATTATCATATATACTATTTATTGTGTTATAATATGTAGTGGCTTATTTTTCATATAATCTATATGATGATATAGAAAATTTACGTTTTTTTCTGTCAAGGAAGATAAATGAGTCCATCTAATCAGCGATCAAACTGGGCTCAGTTTAGAAGTAGCTGAGAGAATAAGGACACATAAACCCATCACCACGATCATAATGATCGACTTGGATAATGGAAGAATGGTAAAAGAAACAAAGTTCCCAACACAGCATTACATATCCCAGTTAGGACCAGAACTGGATTAAGATGTACATCTACTTTAGATTTGATAAACAATTGTATTCTGGGAAGCACCAAAGCACTTTCGATTGCCTGGGCTTTAATGCTAACGGATTAAAAAAATTCCATCTGTAGCAGGGGTGTCTGATTCTGGCATTCGAGCGCAGGTGTCTTGCGTGTTTTTGATGTTGTCCTGCTTCCTGCTGTACAGACCTTGATGACAAGCTGATGGTGATCCATTCACCTGATCAGGTGTTCAGAAACAGATTTTACAGGATATCTACTGTTAAGTTTTCCACAAAAAAAAAAAAAAGATGTCACAAACCAATATGAGATTGAAGAGTTGAATTTTGTTTTGCGAGTGTTTTTTAGCGTCTTTCATGATGGGAATCCTGACCTTTGCTCGTAGTAGACACTAAACCTGTAATTGATCAAATGGAGAATAGTTACTGGCCATTAAAAGCATCCCAGCAAGTACAAGTGAAATTACAAGGATTTATTGTGGTGGCCTTCTCCTTGTCATAGCAGAAGCGTGATGTTTTATTTTCACTCCCACAGCAGAAACAGGTGGAAATGGAAACTAGCACAGATGGATCCTGAATGTTCATGTTATCGATCTAGATCCAAACCATGTCACTGATAACAGTCTTAGGATTCTTGTCGGACCACAAAACACATTTCTATTGTCTGACGATCCACCCCAGATGGCTCCTAGTCCACAGACATTAGCTCTGCCTCTATACAGTGTTGTTATACGGCTTTCATGGATACTGATGCTGGACCAAATCATTATCATCATCTACTGACAAATCACCTATTGACAGATCGTTTATTTAAAGAAATATCATCATTTTTTAAATTCCGTCATCTCCTTACTAGCTCTAAAATTTGCCCCAATACCAACATTTTTTAAATGTGATGCAGGCAAAATGCAGTAGTATTAGTCACTAATGATTCTATGAGCTCCACACTATGAACTATGAGCAAACTGATGAAAGGAGAAGAAAGTAGGTGTAAGACGTGTGAGACATGCTGGATTTGAAAGCGGAAGAGCAACAGGAAGAGCCAGAATTGTCCCAGCCCGAGTGCTGGGGAAATCCTGCAGCCAGAGTCGACCCACATAGCTGCTTTGATTCATTGTAGTAGAGCTGTTAGCCCGTCATGAGGCGGTTGAAAGGCTGTATCTGAAAGTGGAATTCAGGAAACTTTAATTGCTTTTGCTTAATCAAACATCACAATAAATGGCTTCTATACAACTAGAGTCATGGAACAGGACATTTCTCAAATTCCTCCATCCCTCAAATGTGCCCACTCCCTGCACGAAGCCATAATGGTGTTATACTTTACATGTGAGCTATTGAGCAGCCAGAACACATAAGAGATGCAGATGCTTGAACGATAAGGACCATTTTTATTTAAATTTATAGTTTGATTGAGATTTGGCAGGAGTATGAGATTTATATCTGGAATTAAAGGAGCATTTAAAAATTTGGACTGGGATTCATTTCAAAACTCAGTCCAAGGATCTGTGATGTGAACTTGAGGATGTGGGAAATTATCAGAGTTTTCCCAGGATGCTCCATTGACTTTCGCTTGAATGTTGTTTGAGTGGGTGGTTGACCGCGGAGAAGCCAAAGGTTGACTGAAGAGCTGGAATCTCTCTGTGAATCCTCGAGCGGAGAGGCATGGACGCCATGAAAGTCTGCATGTGTTTATGTCCTAGCAGCTAATCCTTGATATATGTTAATGGTACATGCCTGTGTTCACTGAGCCGTTGTTCAAGCCTCCCTTATGTTCAGGCACTTCTCTGTTGTGTGCACCGTTGTGCGTGTGTTTGTTTTATTTTCCATGTTGTCTGACGTGTGGTTGACTGATAACATTTTGACAGGGCCAGGTGCGTGACTATCTATCTAGCCTCTCAGGGGAGTGTGTGTTAAATTTCTGCGTGAGATTGTATAAGTGTGTGTTAGAAGGCATGACAGGAGGGTGGAAGGGGTTTGACCCTTCTTATCTCCAACACCCCAGTGTGTTTGTTTTCACAGCCTCAGCACAACATCAGTGCTGATGTCATGTGACCCTGGGCGGTATCTTTCATATGAGCCATGTTCACATCCCTCAGTTTGCCCAGGCTACCAACCATCCACCCACAGACACATGATGATACTGAATCTATAACCCAGGACATCCCTTACTCCTACTGACTGAAATGCTGTTAGACTTGTTTTATTTTCCTACGCTAATGAATCCATAACAGGGTGAGAACCTTTACATGCACAGTTAATCTGAGCTACGATTATAGCCTGACTAGGTCATTTCATTGGACAGCTCTCCTTGTCTCTGCACACAAACATGGGATTACAATTGATTTATCGAGCAATGCATTCCTGATTCCACTACAGCAGTTGACGATGTGCTTTCAGTTGGTTGGTCTTAAGCCTTTCAAGTTGTTCTACCTCAAAGTAGACCAGTTTAACTGACAATTAACTATTTAGCTGGATGCAGCTTAGTATTGTGTTACCTGGACAAATTCAGAGCTCATTACATTTAGCATGCTCTTTACGGTTTCCTACTTATGCAAATTAAACCTTTTGGCATGGTGGTGGTCCATTCGAGCCATTCAAACAGAAGAAACATTAGTTACTTTGTAAAAAAAAGAGAGAGAAAATGACAGATAAAACAGATAGTCACTGTTACATTTAGGCATTTTTATGTTTAAGCATATTCATTGTAATTAAGTTCTACAAGCAGTGATGACAAGTGGTCAAAGGATGAAGCTGTTCTTCCCTGTAAAGAATTTTGTGATATGGCAGCAGAATGGTAGATTTCAATGTCTTTGCCCTCTGTAAACATTCATGTAATTAACAAAATATTATTATTATCAGTTGTAGTACTAGTAGTAGTATTAGTACAGTGAACAGATTATGGCAGTTCTCTGCAGTACCAGCCAGTCAGTTTTGTCTCATTGGTGGAAGTAGTATTCAGACTTTACTCATGCAAAACTAAAATATCTCCATACAATACTCCTGCCCACTTTCTAGGAATGGAAATGTGTCCCCTGTGACTCTGAGCCAACTTCATTTATGTCATTAAATTATGCATGTAGTGAGTTTAATGTTTGTAATTGATGGAGGCTGAAGCTCAGCATGTGGAGCTGTGATTATTTTCTCAGTCGACTGATTCAGAAAGTCATGAAACAATCTCAGAGCTCAGAGAGACCTCATCACAATGTTTGCTTTGCTCAAACAAAAGTAATGAAATAAAAACGGTTTGTGAGAAATGAAAGCAACTCATATGTTTGAAAAGGTGGAACTACAGAGTACATATCTGTATTTGTTTTACATCAAAACACCCTGAAAGATGATAAAAGATAGTTTAACTAGGTGAAATACGAAAACAATCTCCAGCTGCAGTTGAACAAAAATACAAAATATACATTTAGTATTGTATATTATATAGTATTGTATATTGTATAGAAGTTAATTGAATGAAAAATGTTAAATGTTAACAGCTTCACAGGGAACAGTTCTCCCTAATAAGATAAATTTAAATGTGTACCTTTATTCATCACTTTGCCATCTGAACATCTCAGAAGCATCACAAAGAAAGAGATTAGTAAATTAACATTCAATGCAAACTTTTTTTTACCCTGTCATTAACATCCTCTCTGTGCCAGGTTCTCTTCACTGTCAACCGAGACATAGTCTGTAATTCATCTAATTCTGGAGGAGGTTGGTCTTAGTACCCAAACATCAAGGTGCTGACCTGCTCATTCGTAAAGATGGAAGCTTATGTTACTTTTGGTTCATTGCGGTGTTGGTAAATCAGGAACGTAGGGCGTTGTATTACAGTGGAAGAATTTTCACCTCCAGCTACCTGAAGTGTCCTGGTTCCCACACTTACTTATTTTGCAGCGCAAGGTGATTTCTTCCGAAGACCAATGAAAAACAGAAGGAAGTCAGGGGGTTTCTTAACATCTCTTTGAGGTTTTGTTGCACGCTTGTTTCAGCTCAACACCTAAGAACCTCATAACACATGGGTGTTCTAGCTGTTTTCCTGGGAAGCTGGACGCCTGCCAAGCACCCTCATATTCGTGCAACGGAGTAGGCAGCAGCAGTTGGAGTCGGAGTTGGACTCGGGCCACTCATTCACGTGGTATCCTGTTGTTTTAGGCGTGTCATGATAGCCCCTGGTATATGATTGAAAACATGTTGGATTAGATGGTGCTATTCTGGGTGGAGGAAAGCAGCGTTCCTATGAAGGCACAGCCCTGAAGCTATGAAACTGAGAAGCTATTGAAACTGAGCAGAAGAGGAAGCAACAGTGTGTGAAATAATCAGGCATTTGTTAACGGGTCCTTACATTAAATTGCTCCTCCTAACGTTTGACGGTCTGAGATGTACGGGTCAGAGGTAGACCTCACTACAAAACTAAAAGGTAAATACATGGAGAGTATAAAAAGGATTATTGTACGGATAATACAGACGCTGTGATTTTTGTGGTGAAGTCAGATTTGAAATACAAGGCCTCAGATGTTATAAATTTGCCATGACACGATGATGTGCCCCTCTTTTTCCAACACATCTCCTCGCCCCTCTAATCTGAACCAGATCCATTTGTTTTGTATAAAACTTTGTGAAAATCCATGGATCTCTCAGAAAAGGGTAAAAAATTGCATGTCATATTGCTTCTTTTATGTAGTCCACATGTACTGTGCATCATGTGGCACAGTGCTGCTTGTAGTTGTATCCTTTGATGGAATCCTCTCACACCTTCTCAAATCTGTCCTGTATAAACCCTTCTGTCAGTCTCATCTGTGGTTTTAAATTATGCACTAACTTAATACAATATAGCACTAAACTTGGGAGTCAACATGAGCATAAGTCCAAAGACTACACTTCTGGAGACAAGGTCCAGTGTTTTAAGTTTTGAACCATCCATTTAACGGACTCCAAAATGCACCTCTCCTATCAGCAGCATGTTGTCCCACAACTTTTACATGATGCTGGCTTGCTATTTGGAAGTGTGTACTACAGTTTTATGATGCCACTTTTCTTTCATTGAGACATCTGTTTGTCAAATGCCCCTTTGTTTCATTTTAGAATTAGCTGGAAACCAGTTTTTTAATGCTTTTTTTCTCTGCAGAAATCATGTTTCACTTTTTTTATCATTATGAATTTTGTTTTGTTTGCTTTGTTTTCTGGCATTATTTTAAAGTGTAGAAAATGTCCCTTCAAATCAGCCAGTTACCAATGTATTGATAATGAGAACAAATATTTGTGTCTTCAAAGGCTTTTAACAAACAACTGCATTTCAATGCATCCACATGATACGGTCAATCTGTAAATAGATCCTTCTTCTTCCTCCTTTCCATACAAGCAAGTTTAAATTGTTACATGTAGAATCTTTTGAAAGCTTTTTCAAGCCCTATTTGATGACCTGATGAGGTCTTTATATGAAGCGTGCATAGCACCCTTCAGTGATCTACGTCAGTGCTGGCACTTTAGATGTCCAGGTGCTGATCAATGAAGAGGGAAGCCCATGATCACTGCAGCAAAAGCACAACTGGTCGAGAAGAATCAGGAACCCCTGAACAGTTCCTGCTGATGTGTGGTGCACATCTGACAAGGGAAGAGAGAGAGCGGGAGAGTGAGAGAATGGGAGGGAGCTGTGTTGCATGTGGGAGGAGAAGGAGGAGGGAGTGAACCAGAGGAAGGAGAAGCATTCTCAGTTTCTGTGAGCTCGCCTTGCTGTAGGCCACAGAATGAGTGCAGTTCCTTTCCTCTCAATCTGAGAGGCAACTGTTTTCTTTTTTCTTTCCTTTTTGTTTGGCTTTGTTTTTCTTTTCCTCCTTGCACCAGACAGGAAACACCGCAGATTTGCTTCCCATTCGTTACAGTTCTCTGTAACCTCTCTGCCTCTCTAGTGTTATTATTGCCTGGGAAGGAAAATGCCGGTAGTTGGTGTAGCTTCCAAGCTAAGGCAACCCTCTGCTGTGGGCAGCAAACCAGTGCACACTGCCCTTCCCATACCCAGTGCAGTCAGAGCTGCCACCTCACAGGGCTACATGGCCCGACAGCAGGAGCTCAGGCCCAGTGAGGGAGCCCCGGGCCTCTCCTGCCAGCTGTCAGTCAAGTCTGAGTACCAGCAGCAGAGGACGACTGAAGGAAGAGCCAGAGCCGAAACAGAGGAGAGCAAGATCTGCAAGGTGAGTGGAAATGAACACTCGCTGTGAGTCAGTTTGCATCTTTCTGGGCTGGCAGCACAGTGACACCACAGGTGTCAGGGTTGAAAGAGGCAACATTGTCAGATTTGTCGCACTCCCTCTGATGTGGTTGTGTTTTCTGTCCCCTTTGGGGTACAGCAGGTGTCTCCAGCAGTGTTTTACAAAGTGATGAGTCATGTGTAAGCGGTGGGTTCATGACTTGGGTTAGTCATGTTGCTGCTCAGTTAGGTTGCATATACTTCACAAGTTTCTCTTATATATTTTATATCC